>JAUZST010030060.1:0-29438 GCA_034779995.1 Parotocinclus haroldoi | reverse complement strand
CTATAATTGGTTTGGTTTGGGCTACGAAGGTTAAGGTTAGGATAGCTGTTTAAAATGCCCTCATAGTAAATTAGTATACCACCAGAAAACATACAATACAGACAACACATTAAGCATTGTAATAATAGTAGGATAAAACATCTAGAATAAAATACAGAACAAAAAGCATTCTACTATAGAGAAAGCAAACATACAGATAAAGTAAGATAATTAATACAATTGATTTAGAAAAATGGTTGCTATGGCTTAGCTTAAGTTTTTTTGCGAACCCACAGAAGTACACTACACATAAAAATATTGTATACAAGGCCTATTGCATAAGGTAAACACCCACAATGTACCTATAGTGTAATCCTATACTGCTCACAAAAATTAGGGGATGTTACAAAATTAAATATCCCATAATGAAATACCCCCTATTTTCTGCGAGCAGTGTTTTTCCCCAGGCCACAAATGTATGACACATATGAACAATATGCTTATTGTAATCTAGTGATTTTCATAATTAAGACACTTCTCTAAGAGTTTTGAAAGCATGTATCCTAAAAGATACTTGTATTTTTATGTTTGGTTCTGGTTCATCCTAAGGTCACAATTGTCAATGATATGTAGAATGGCCTGAGATTTTGCCCAGGTCCTGCAGTTCTTTTTGGTGGTGTCCCTACTGTGCTCTTGGCTCCAGGTGAAGTGCTGCAGTGCTGAAGGGTTTTTGTTCTACAAGCTGCCTGCCCACTGCAAGGATACCGAACTGCCAGGACGTTCTGGCACGAATACTGGAGCGACAGAATCTGTTAATGAAAGTCTCGCCAGTTTAAGTAACTTCTTGTTAAACAAAACACTGGTTTGCATTTTATGCTCTGTTCAAGACATAGAGTGCAGGGAAGAATGAGGGCACAGGTGCAGGCCAGCTGATCGTTATATATGCAGGCTAAAGATGTGTCCTTTTCCCTCTAGCTCTTTTCTCCCTCTCTTCCTGTCTCACTCTCTTGCTAAAGTGTTTCATGGCTATTTTTCATCCTGTAATGGAGACTTCATGATTAATGCATGTGTAATTGCAGGGCTGATTTTTAGTCCTTAGATTCTGTAACCCAATTGAAACAGCATTTCTGCAGTACCACTGCAGTACCACCTGGGGCCTGTGTGAGCTTGGGAGAACATAAATTGGATGATGTCATTGGGCTTCATGTAAGACGGAATTTACATAATAGGAAAGATGTCTCAGAATAACACCATGCATAACATTTTAAATGTTTTACACCTACCTAGAGGTTGATCCTCGAGAGTAAAAATGTGTCTTAAATTAGTCTCTTACCTGTCACTGAACAACAGCCACAATTCCGCAGTTCCCGGCCATTTTTGCACAGACTGAGTAAAATATTTACACAAATGTGAGGGGTCTACTGTTACTGGAGGTCTGTTTTACTTTTATTGCCCTTTGTTGCAGAGTTAAATCATCCTCCATCACAGTTTTCATAAATGTTCTTGAATAAGTGTGTCAAGATCGTGAGAGTCAGAGATCAGTGGCTTTGGACTGAACGCAACCACCCACGCAGTCTTAATATCATGAAGATTTTAAACTACTATATACCAACATTTGAGTCTCAACATTTTAGAAGTCACTGAGACAATGTGTATTTCTACAATATAAATTTGAAACATTGTTTTTTAACTTTTGAAACATTGGCTTTCTGTGATACACTTTAATTCTTTCTATGGATAGTATATCAGGTCACTTGTTTTTTGTGCTTGTGTCTTATTGTACTTATTGATAATGTGTATGATTGTGTGCATGATTGTTTGTGTGCACTATGATGGATTGGCGCACTGTCTAGGGTTCTTCCTGCCCTTGCGCCCAGAGCTGCTGGGTGGGCACCAGCTGGCCCACGACCTTGTGTAGATTAAGTGGAAGACAATGGATGGATGGAATGATATTGGCTGGATATCTTTTGTGTGGGCTTTACCCTTAGTGCTTTAACTGTGTCGTGAAAGATGTGCAACAGGACATAAATGGTAGGGAATGTTTTACTTTATTGCCCCTCATGTTCTTCCTATATTTTGAAAGTCCAGATCTTTCTCTATCACCTGCCTAGCATTAGAGACGATTGAGAGTGTTGGCCTTAGCTCTATAGTAACTTTCTCTTCACTTGATTCTGTGCTGAAATATTAATGGCCACATTATCCCTTAATTTTATTGTGACTTCTAGAGATTAATAACCATCCATTAGACAAACTCAACTGTCTTAATTCTTATAATGTGTGAACCAAGCCTGTTCCTAGCACAGCAGAATTGCATTACATGCAGCACAGTCTATGTCACCATGGCTGCTGCAAATTGATTTAGTGTTTAAAGCAGACAGGAATGGGTTTGTGGAAGGTTGCTGAACAAATCTAACTTTGACTTTTAATGGCCTATATTGTCATGTTTGTTAGTACTAGTGCTAGTGCAACACTGAGCCAGCAGACAGAGATTCCTCCACATGAAAAACTGATACTGATGCAGTGTGAAGTGAATAACAAAATTCTGTTATAAGGACAAAGCATTGCAGTGGCTCAATGGGTAGCACCTCTGCCTCCCAGCAAAAAGGTCCCGGATGCAATCCCAGGGTGGGAAGGCCTAGGTACTTTCTGTGTGAAGGTTACATGTCTTCCCCGTGTCTGCGAGGGTTTACTCTGGGTCCTCTGGTTTCCCACACAGTCCAAAGACATGTGTGTTAAGTTAATTGATGTCTCTAAAGTGACCCTGTGTGTTTGCCCTATGATGGCTTGGCAGATTTCTCTTGCCCTTGAGTTGCGGGGTGGGCACTGGCTGGCCCACGGCCCTGTGTAGATTAAGTAGAAGATAATGGATGGAAGGATTGCACCCCATATCACCTACACTCATTAAAGAAAAACACATATCATACACCATCTCTAAATGTTTGGACACCCCAGCCAAATACCATTTTGTTGATTTTTAAATGAACAGCTGTTTTTACAAGCTTTGTAGGGAACAAACTCTTCCTGAATCCTAGGATTAACTGCCAGAAGGAGCCTTGGTTATACCTGTGAGGAATAGAGTGGCTGAGAAGTGTAATTTCCATATATCTGGAACACATCCTGAAAATGTGACCACAGTTTTATATAAATATACAACACCAAAATCAAGTTGGGACAGTATAGAAAATTCATATAAAAACATCTGTGTTTCTTACATTTTACATGGACTTTTATTTAATTTCAAACAGTATAAACCTGATATTTGTAATATAATATAATATAATATAATATAATATAATATAATATAATATAATATAATATAATATAATATAATATAATATAAAATATTGTGATATTTTGTCTGGTGAACATCATTTCATTTGTTAATATATATCCATTGCTGCATTTCAGGCAGCACCACATTTCATAAAACATTAGGACAGGGGCAATTTAGACCCAAGTAATGCAATAAAAACATTAATAATGATTTCAAACAGGTGAGGTTAACAGGTAATTATAATCATGTTTTAGAGCAAAAGCAGCACCCAGGAAAAACTGAGTCTTTGATGAGAAGCAATAACAAATGTATGATAAAATTATAGAAATTGATACTGGACTGACCTTAATGCAGTACTAACCTGTACCCAATAGAGAATGTGTGGAGAATTTTGAAATGGAAAATGTGACAACAACATCCCTGTAATGTTTCAGATCTTAAGACATGTTTGCAGGAAGAGTGGGGAAAAAAATTAACACACTTTCCTAATAATTTGATGCCACTGAGTTGGCATCGAATTTCAAATGTGGATACCATCTTTTACTAGCATTCCCCAAGACATTTTTTCACTAAACATCCTCTTACTTTGGGGATGGGGAGGAATCAAATATGAAATAACCCAATGACATTTCATCCAAGCTCCAGTCACTCAACTTGCTCAGTATCAAAATGCTCACATCTCTTACCCCCCAACAGACACCAAGGTTCCTTTTATTCTATGCCCATCCACTGAATAAGACTCTCCTGACACCACCCACATAGAACATCTCTCTCAAATGCCCTGGAATGTCTACTTAAAAATATATTAATGGAAATTTGCCAAAATAATACACCCCACTCTGGCCACAAAAGCAATAGATTCTTGACACCCCAGCCGAAGCCCTGTCCTGGACCCTCCTAATCATCCAATGACTTTCTCATCCACCATCCTCTTATCAGATGACTTTTTTGCATTAGACCATCTAGACTCCAACATGGAAAGTGGCATCTCTAACCTCATACAAGGCTTAAACTGTTTTGGTATCCTTATTTCTGGCTGTCTCTATCTCTCTCTCCTCCCTCAAGCACATACACAAACAGCAAAATAAATAATAAAAAAAAATAAAAAACAGAAGCTTTTTTCTGAGTTGTCTCACTCTCATCAATTCATTTGCACGCCATTCATACCATTTCAACATGCTTTACCTATGTTTTATTACATTTCAGGCAGAATTTTCCCATTACCCCATGAACCTCTCACAAGCCTTCTTCAGGTAAGACAATATTAGTGCGAATATATTTAATGATCAAAGGATGATCAAGATGTATCTTTCAAGGATACTTATTTCAGTGGGCCTAGTTTTGAGGCTCTGTTCCGAAAAGCATGACATTTGACTTTGAACTCCCCAGAAAGGATTGCCAGTTGATACAGAATATGTTTTGGTTTGCTTGCCACTAGTTTACCATTGTTACACCAGGATGTTTACTTTGTAGAACTAAAAAAGGCACACCAAAAATCCAACCGAAACATTTGGGGCTTGGTTATCCAGAAATCAGAAAGCCACCACAAACTCTAATCCAAACGAGCATGTGTCCTTTCCTCTACATTCATTTTTTGCATATTTTCCCATTGCAAGGCAGATAGCAGTCAAGTGTGTAATGACTCAAAACAGTGAATATGGACTTATAGTCCTGCCACTGTACTAATCAGCCATGCACAGCTGCCGAGTTAATCCCTGAAAACAATGAAAAGTAACAGCCACCCTGCCAAACCAAGGGAATTTATGGTGGTGTTTTCCCTTTGTGAATTACAATGGATAATGCTTAAATTTTGGGCTTTTGAGGTCAAAGTAGGGGAATAGATGCTACTCTATAGTAATGTCTAATATCCTCCATTAACACAAAAGTGGATTATATAAAAATATCTTATTCCTACGTCACATTTTATTTAAAAATCTAATTGATTTCAAGAAGTACTAAACAGTTCTTAGTTAATCTGGATATATAAGAAAAAATGTACGCCCAAAGTTCTGCAGCTTTATTTTTCAATATTACACATCATACCCAAGCCTTAACTGAAATAAATTAGATTTAAAAAGTTTAGACATTATTCCACTTGTGTGAATTTGAAGTGAAATTAATTTTTAAATAACGAGTACTATTAATATCATAGGATGATAAAGCTCTGAGAACAGCAGGTACAATGTGAGTGATTACCATGCCAGCTAATGGTCTATGGAGACATAGTACACATTAATTACAAACCCACCAAAACTCTTTATCTTCTGTCTGTTTCCTTCCCTCCTCTCTTCCAACATATTGTTATACCCACAGCCAAACATGGCAAACTTTGCTTCCAAGTCAGAGAGCACTGGAGTATTAAAAGATTAGGAGTATATTAGGATGGTAATAAGCATAATCCTTCTTACAGGGGCTCTGATCTTTAGTGAATGTTTTCTTTAAAATGGACATAATTTGCCCAGTTGTTGTTTTGAGAAATTGACTTTATTTATGTCCGGTGTGTCTTCTGAACATTCCCATGCCCTCTACCCAGGGCATCCTTTAATATATGGTGCCATGATATAACGTCTTCTAAAAATTATGTTTTGTTAATTTTCTAAATGAGAAGCTGTTAAAACTATACATAAACAGATTAATTTATTACATTATTTTTTGTTGTAATGGATTTTCTATCTGGAAAAATTAACAAGTTAATTAAGTGTGGACACTTTTCAGAAAGTGGATTATCAAAAAATGTATTTCATGCCTGATCATTGACATTTAAACACGCTGTGGCATTTTAGAGACATCAGACGACCTAATACACTTTGGAATGTGAGAGGAAACCCACAAAGACACAGGGAGAATAAGTAAACTGCACACAGGCAACATCACTATCCACTGAACCAACATGCCACCCTCCCATATTTTATGTTTCTATTATTCCAGTGTATATTTCTTACAAATTGAATTACATGTTCTTATTTCAAATCTGATAACATCATATCTGTGACACTACGAATTACAAACTACAAATTACTCTGCAAATACAAAATACAAAATGCAACAGTGACAACACTACATATTCCTGCCTAGACTTTTTTGTAAGGGTAATAGATTTAAAACCTATATAAGTACTAACTAAAACATTTGTGAAAATAGAATGCCTGGTAGTTCTGGTAAGATGGCAAAGTTACAATGTTAGTTCTTTAAGATCCTGCAAAGGTTTGTTGCCCAGTATACAGTATAACACAGCATACTCGCTTTTTTGACTAGACTGTGCCACTGTACATGCCAGTCATCCCCTTTTCAAAATCCTTATAATGATAAATCTAATTTGAACTTGATGCTAGCTGCTTGTGTTAAGTTCAGGCTTATTTTAAAAATCTCTTCTTACTGGGTCACTTTGCTCCAGTGTCAATGCACGGTTTGTTTTGGTCCTGCTACACCGTGCTGGTATAATGCACCTGACACACAAACAATGGCACTTTTGTTGAACTGGCTTAGATGGGAGAAAAGAGGAGCTTTCATCTTCTTCCATGGCCCATCTCAGACTTGTGCTTTTATAGCTGTTGTAAGCAATGCATTGTCAAACTGTACTGTAATATAGACCATTAAAAAGCAAAGCACAGTTATGTGATATACTGTTTAAGGACAATTATGTAAGAGTAGCTTTAGAAGTATTTTCAACCCTTTTAGACTTTCTTTTAGCCATGCTGTCCTTTAACCACACCAAGGACTACTTTGGCGATTCTTTAACATTAGTCACGTAGACAGCAAAAATGTTAATTTTGTTTTAAATTGTAAAACTGTAAATGAGTTTTACATCCTCTTTATTTATTGGAGAAGGCCATAAAACAAAATGTAATTATGTCGTGCATCAAAAAGTGAGCACAGTGTTTGGATGCAATTATAAGAAGGATCGAAGGAAGCCACTAATTAGGGTTATTTTATGAGATATTTTACACCCATTTCTGAATTTTTCCACCTGCACTACCTGTATTACTGTGCATTCTCTGTCACATCCCACAGTAGTGCAAGCCTCTGTGTAACATTGATATACAGTATCTCACAAAAGCGAGTACAGCCCTTACATTTTTGTAAATATTTTCATTGGACAACACTGAAGATATGACACTTGATATAATAAAAAGTAGTCAGTCTACAGCTTGTGTAAAATTAGCCATTTTTATTCCCCAGTATCATGTTACTCATGAGGGTTATAAGGTTTCAGGTGTGAATAGGGAGCAGGTGTGCTAAATTTGGTATTATTGCTCTCACACTCATACTGGCAGGTTAACATGGCAAATAACTCTGAGGATAAGAAAAAATGAATTGTTTCCCTACATAAAGATGTCGCTGAGGACAAGCAGACTAAGAACATGGATTACTGGAACCCTGTCCTGTGGTCTGATGAGACCAAGATAAACTTATTTGGTTCTTATAGTGTTAAGCGTGTGGCAGCAACCAGGTGAGGAGTACAGGGTCTTACTCAGACCTAAACCCTATTGTGCACTCATGCTTTACTCTAGAAATGGCAGTGGGTGATGAGCAGTGCCTGGTTGTTTCCAGATATGATGCTTAGAATTGAGGCCAGAGTGCTTCTGGTTCATAAAGCTATTTAGCATTTATACGTTATAAACAGTAGCTTATAGTAAATTGACAATAGACACTAAATACAATATAGACTCTGAAAGTAGAATGCAAAAAAATCAAATTATGTGTGCCAGTTTAGATGTAGTGTTCATTATTTAGTAGTGTTTACTATGGATGTTAGTATTTATGTTCTAGTATTGTTCAACTGTTGGTGTGATCAATTTCATAGCCCAAGGGTAAAAACCGTTTTTGTATCTGATGGCTATGGTTAGAATATTCTGATGCCTTCTCCCAGATGGAAGTGGCTAGAAAAGGAAGTGGCCATGGTGTGTAGGATCTGAGGTGATATTGCTTGCTTTCCTCAGGCATATTTTTTACTTTTTGTAAATTAACTTTATGGGTGGGAGGACAGCTGCAGGGACTGACTGTGCAATTTTCACCTCTTGGACTGCTTTTTGCTCTGAAAGGCATTGTTAGCTGTGAGACCGTTTATAGACAGGTGTGTGTATTTCTGAATCATTTCCAATCAACTAAATTTATTTCAGGTGGACTGAAGGTGGTCAAGGTGTAGAAACATCTCAAGATGATCATGAGAAGTGGGAGGCCTCCAGAGACAAGTGTTAAAGTAAAGCATTTGAATATATATGTGCACTTGAAATTTTAGTTTTTCTTGTTAGTACTGTTTTTCTTTATTTAAAAAATGCAAACAAATCTAAAATTTTGTTTACACTTAATATAGGGTATTGAATGTAGAATGATGGGTGAAAACGATATATTTTTAATTATAGCATTATTAATACATTAGCATAACAAAACGTGAAAAAAGATGCACTTTAGGTTTTGTAATTCTTTACAAATATATATTCTTTACTAATATGCCATCAGGAGGTTGTCCAAATACAGGTGGCTAATGGATTATTTTTGAACATTAAAACGTTTCGGTGGAAACAATGTTTTGGCCAGCATGAGACTTTGCCATAAAAGATTGCACTATGCAAATTAAGTAATATTATATTATAATTAACATTAATATTATTTACTGTAAGCATAATATTTTACAAATCTCAGTAGCAGTATCGTTCATATAGCCAGAAGGAGCATGAAAATGCTTGAAACATACTGATTGTTCATGTGTGTTTGAAATGACTGATGTGAGTATGATGAAGACTAGGTGGATATGATAAAGGATACTCACAACTCTCTCTCTCTCACCAATCTCTCTCCCTTTCTGTCTCTGTCTCTTTCTCTCTCTAATGAGGCCCTTATCTGGATGAAAGACCTGCTAGTTCTCCTATTTCTGTCAGAGCCCATTGGCTCTCACTCTCTCTCTCACGACAAATGAAGAAAGACCTGAGGCACTGCAGCACTGACCAGTGAGGTGTGCAAAGATGGGAAACCTTAGGGGTAGATTGGAAGAAAAAGGAGTGGGATGGACTGTGAATATTACAAGAGTAACATGTCTTTCCCTACAGCTCTACATTTGTTTACTCATTTACAGTAATATATAAGTTCAATGTTATCTAAATAGATTAGTAGTGTTTTTGCTGTGCTCTATTCTGGAGGAATCAGTCTGAGTTGTTGCATCACTGATAGTGTTTTTCATTGCTAGAAGGGAAAAAAGCAAGAAATTGAAGGCAAATTCATGAATGTGAACCAGGCAAAGGGCACTGGTCGTAACAGGCTGCATCTAAAACCACATACTTCTATGCTGAATAGAACGGAAGAGCAATGTAGTGAGTCTGCGTAGTGTATGCATTAAAGAGTAGGCAAAATGTCCCCGGATGATACTATCCTATCCCCTGATTCAAATAGAGCAGCATAGATGTTCAAGGTTAAAGAAAACTGTTGGACAGCCAAGATGCAGCTTTTTATAGTACACTAGCTTGTTGAAAGAGCATGCTGCTTTGACTGCTGAGCAGTGCACATTCCATCAAATCTAGTACATACTGTTTAAGTATACCATTTTTGTTGTTGTAAGCTAATGAATATAGATTTTTTCACTAGATATTGCTATTATGACAACGCTTGAGAGTGGTGTTGGGTAATATGTTCAAAGCACTCTTTTCAGTTTCTTTCCTTTTGCCCCTCACGGTCCCCTTACTGTATATCACCTGTCCTAGGCCATTACAAAAGGAACATCTTTCCATGAACATCATCATACTTTTTTGTTTTGCTTTACAACAACGCTACTAAAGTGAAAGACACTCATTTGACTTTTTGCACACCTCTGCACGAGTTGTTATTCTCTGAGACATGTACTAAGCAAAGGGCAGAAACTGCTGTGATTTCTATTTGACTATGATTAGTTTATCCCTCACACCTGAAAACTAAAAGCATGACATTTCATGTGGAGAGGCAGTTAGGGGGTGGTGCGGAGTTTGCCTACAGCAGTGAATGAATGAATGGTGATTTCAAGGCAGCTTGTTGCCATGTGAAATGACAGCTGTATTATACTGGACTCAGGGTGTTCAAAGCCATTGTCGTAGCTGGCCCTCTCTGGGAGACTGGAGCCACATGTCCACCTTCTCCCAAGAGCTGTTAACTTGAAATTCCAGTGTGTGTGTATGCATGGCTGATGGAGTGTACAGAAATCATTCACATTGTATCTACTCACAGCAAATCCTACCAAAAACATGCATCAGGGACAATCTTGCAGAAGAGATTTTGATCACTGCTGTCATAAAGCCTTAATGATAGAGATTAAAATAGATTGGTCAGAAGAGTTTATGGGCGAGAATCCTCCTATTTTTATGGTTCATTTAAACACCACTATTTCCACTAATGAAAAGACTTATTAGCATAGAGTGAATGATGCAGGTTATTTAGTTCCAACTGCAAAGGCACAGGTAAGTATTTATAATTGCTGTTTTGTTCATTTTTAAGACAGATTCTGTAAAAACATTGTATTACTGTCACTATCAGAAAAAAAAGAATCTCCTGCTGAGCATTGACAGGTCAGCTCTAAATCTAGTATGCGCTAGAATGTTTTACTGAATATTTACATTTTGTATCAAAAGATAGGATACACCCATATAAAACAAAAAGAATTTGGCTGAGAGTGATCCAATATTCGGCACAAGCTGCAGGGGACAACAATGTCAACAATATGGTGGCCTTCTTGAATTAAACTTCACGTTTTTAGATGGTGCAGTAGATGTGTTAGAGATTAATACTGTATTATATCAGACAATGCAATGGTTGCTTTGTGTTAATGTAGTCTTCCTCATATTCATTAATTAATTTTGTGTAAAACCAGAAAATTATACATATGATTTACAACCCCAAATTAGTTCCTTACATTTAGTTAGACTTTTATTTCATGGCAAAGAGTAAGTACCCCAAGTAGTTCATGTTTTTTTTCTGGTTAACTTCATTTCATTTGCTAATAAACATCAATTCCTGCATTTACAGCGTATTCTTTAAAAAGTCGGGTTGGGTCCAATTTTGAGCTAGTAATAAATAAAAAAGAAGCTAGATAATGATCTGATCTCACCTTTTGACAAGTGATGTCAATAAGACATTATAATCATGATATAATAATTGATCCAAAGGCATGCTTTGGTGCAAATTCATGAGTAAAATTGTGTTAGTTGGTCCAAAAAACAACTTATGCATTTTCAATGCAACCCCATGAATGTCCATTGAAATTGTCATCATTTGGTTGTGCCCCTGACCTAAAATGTGTTTTTGACTCATTGCTTCATTGCCATAGACTTTTTGAATTACAAAGGGGCTCCATTATTGATTTGTCAATTTGACACCATTTCATGTTTACTATCTGCTCACATTTGAGGTCCAATAAAAATGTACATGTACCACAGGTACTGATATTGATTGCATGATGTAATACATGATACTTTCTAACCATGGCTGCTGCATGTGCATTAAAATGCCACACTGTACCCCAGTCTGCATCAGGAACAGTCTCAGAACTTATACAAGAATAAAAAGTAGAAAATGGAAAAAAAATGTTTGTAATTTACTATATAATATAATATAATATAATATAATATAATATAATATAATATAATATAATATAATATAATATATAGCCATAATTATTATTTAAATATTATTATTTATATGTTATTATTATTATTAATATGATTATTTATATTATTAACAACAACAACAGCAATAATAATAATAATAATAATAATAATAATAATAATAATAATAATAATAAGCAAATGATGATGAGGGTACTGTTTTCCATCTTCTGTCAAACTTAATCAGAAGTCACCATTTAAAGTCAACTGAATATAGCAATAGCATGCATTCTATCCATTTCGATTAAGTGTGAAACTATAATAATAATTCCAGATATAGTGAACATGGTTAAGTAAAGCTAGTAGGCAAAAATGCAGACTTGAAGTCTTAAAGTCTTTTAAAAAATCAGTCTTTAGAACGATTCAGAATGAAACAACAGAATACTGAGTGAGAAAAGCTGTAACTTGTTTTTCCCTGCTACAGAATCTGAGATTTGATTTTGGCACGTAGAGAAAGTAATGATTAATTCTGTTTATGTTCAATTACAATGTAAAAAGGTTCTGTTTACCTCAAACAGACACACTGGATATGGCGGCTCTCAAAACATCCAACTGAATGTATAATCACAAATGAAGCTTATATAATGTACATTCTTATGTTTTGTTTCTCTATGTCTATGAGGTTTATGGCAAGTTGTTGTCTTCTAGATGAGCCCAGTTTTAAATAAAGCTAAAACAAGCCTAAAGTCTGGTTTCCCATTTTATTTACTTTCTGCTAAAACCTAGTGTACAAGAATTCAATCCCATTGTGCCTGAAAATGTGGAAGCAATTGTATTTTGAGAAATAGCTATGTTATGTGCCTTTCTGCTCTATTTACTCATGCTTCTTTCCTGCAGTGTTTCCGGCAGGATGCCATATTATATTAGAATGTTAGGAATAGGGACATGAAGCAAGGTAGACTCAATTTCACACAAAGGTATTTTTCAGGCGTCTAAGCAAATTGGGGTTGACAGAAACCATCTCTCTGGTTTAATTTAATATTTTCTGCAGAGTTGCAGTCTACCTGTAGGAAAAGCTATAAAGTAGTAAACAGGTATAAACTTGCTGATGCCATCAACACAAAATGTAGGCTATTCTTTACAGAGAATGTTTAGTTAAGCATATGCCCATTAACATTTAAGGCACATGGATTTGTGATATAGGACATACAGTGGTGCCTTAATTCTCATTTATAATTCATTCCGGAAGGTTTGAATCGAAAATGACAAGTCCTGAGGATTTTTTCTCATAAGGAATATTATAAATTAAATTACTTCTCCCAGAAAATCCCCACTGTATAAATTGTTATATGCATTAATGGAGCTGTATTGTCCAGGCCCTGCCTGATTATGATGGTGTTACGTTCTGACCAAAATTAGTAACACAAAGTTTATTTTATAATAAAATGTTGAAAAATCTCATTTAATTTAGTAAGTAATGGATTGAAAGTGAGAAGCAAAAGCAAAACGTTTGCTATCTGTTTATTTCCTTTGCTTCTCTGACTTCCCCTGTTTGCCTATTTCCTTACATTTGTTCGTTTGGTTTGTTGTGCTTCCTGGTTTTGACCTTGCTTGTTTTAACTATACTCTGGTTAGCCCAAGTTAGAATTGTTTACTTTTTGCCCGATTTCCTGGTATTTGACCCTGCTTGTATTTGTGACCATGCTAACTGCTCAGTTTAAAAGCCATGATGATTCAGCTTTCTTTTCAACTGGCTGTCATAACTAACCATTCAAAGACTCATGAGGACTTATTTGCACTAATAATATAGTATGTTAGATGTAAAAAATCAAGAGAAAATCAATAAACACAGTAGAGATATTTACTGAGCAAGAGCTATTGTGAATCTGAATCAGTGAATCACTATGTACTGAATTGTGAATCATGAATTCGGCTGAAACAAGTTTAAGCAAGTGTGCCAAGTACAGAGCAAAGAATGATTACCAAGACATTTTTCTAGTCAAAATTTGTCGAGAACCAAATTCAACAAGTTGCAAGGTGGTCAAGTAGCAAAGCGTCACTGTATTATCTAACCAAGTAAGTGTATATGGGCAGTTTTGACTTGTTGGTTAAGACGTCTGCATACTAATTCGAAGGTGGTGATATCAAGTGTTGATTATGCTGACTAACCAAAACTGACTGACTCTGTTAGCAGACATGGATTTGGTTTAAGATGATCAATAATGTTGCCAAAAACAACTGAAATGCTGTAAAAGCATAACACTAGTGAAGAAGAAGAGCAGGAAATTTACCTCATGTTCTATTATTTATGTAATGAGAGCCCATCTTTTTGAACATGATTGAGTTTAGCTGATAAACACACTTAACCTGGCTTAATGTTTACATTTTAAAAAATAGCAAAAATTGGTAGCATACACAAAACCAGTTTAGTGCGATTACATGTTTCTATGTTAAATTAATTCAGTAGGTTTCTTGTTCTTTCATGATGACCCTGTTTTCAAAACATACTCAGTAGTGAGCTACTTAACATAAACTTTAACTAATGGACAATCAAATAAACTTTTCTTCTGCCAGTTGTTACATGGTTCATGGCGAGAGGCAGGGGGGCAGTCTATTAAACTTGTGTTGTTGGAGTCCCTCAAAACATAACTGCACCCAGGTTGTGAAATGAATTAGCTCATACATATGCACAGGGTGACACAAGTATCTTCTCTGACACCAGTTACAGCATTTGCACTGAGGCACACTAAGCCTGTGTGGGCACATTTGCATGAGGATATTAGGTAATTAATCATTTTTGACAGCAGTAGCATCAGGAAGTGTGGATTAGAAGATGTGAATTCTGACCCTTGTATTTAACATCAAAATACAGGTTTCCATATGATGTAGTACCTCAGCTTTCCTACTTTGTGAATCATAATAATAAGTCTTCTATAATAGAAATAATAATAACAATTGTTGTACTAATAAAGGTTTTGCATAAAATGTTTCAGCTTCTGTTTTCTTTCCTGGTAAAATGTTAGCACCCCTATGGAATATAGGACTTGGTATTTTACCATTTTCTGTGGTGTTAAAACAGATTCTGGGGGCATTGAGTTTATCTGTGGCTCTTGCTCCATGTCTCTAGCATGTGTAAGTGTGTGTGTGAGAGAGAGGGAGTAACAGGTTTGTTTCAATCTCAAAATCCTGTCTGAAAGAAACAAAAGGGAAAGAAGCAATTGTAGCAAGGTCAGATAAATCTGCGAAACACCTGCAGCCATTCAGTCATACCACTATCTTATCCTGACCATTCCCTTTCAATCAAATCTCTAGCATGTCTGCTTGTACATTTGTTTCTCTGCTTAGACAGAAAGTGTTGGTTGCTTGCCAAGACAATATTTTAATAGAACACCTTATTTAACCGGCTTTCTTGAAGTGTATATATATAATATAGTTATATCATCTTTCTGAAATATTATTCTCTTATTTTGAGCAGTATGTATATGTATACTAGCAGAATAAAAACAGAAAAAAACAATCCCAAATCAGCAATAGCTGTGACAGCCATGGAGAAGGAAAAATAAAAAGTCTTACATTTACTTTGACAATTGTTTCATAGTTCACAGCATGAACCCATTAAAGTTTGAACCCATTAAATGATTTCAAGAATCTAGAGAATTTTCAGTGCATAAAGGGGTAGGGCGCAAGCTTAAGCTGAATGCCTGTTATTTCTGATCCCCCAGATGGCACTGCATCAAAAATAAATCATCAATAGCTCATATAACCACACGGAAAAGAGATTACTTTGCCAAACCTTTGTTAGTCATTACAATACGTTACATTCACAAATGCTTTTTTAAAGCTTTTAATATGAAGAGCATTTTGTTTTCCAGTGATTTCTTTGCATAGAATTACGAATGCCAACAAAATGTCAAGAGTTATAGAATAAACACAAGGATCACTAAGACTTTTCCTCAAATATAATACTGTGCTCTGTTTGTGTGTTTGTGGCTAGATCATGAGTGCATTAGAGCATTTAGCTCTTGCATTCCAGCTGAAAAACAGACCTGTATTATTATTTTATGTACAGCATAAAATGATTAAGCTCAGCTCTTCTCTGCAGTCTGTCAATCAGGAAAAATTATAACTAGAACAATACTCTTTAGTTTGATTCTCCGTCTGTCACAGATTGTGATAAATGAGAAACTCTAAGCTAACGAATTCTCCAGCTGCAGGGGGCTTCCATTTGATCTCCGCTTCTGACCAGGAAGCCTCACAGCACAGCTAAGACATGTCAGAACTGACTGTGCAACACTGATGACAATGGATAGTGGGTCCCCTAAGCTTTACCTATCCCGCATTAGGGGGCAGAGCTATCGTTATAGTGCTTAAAAGGATTGGGGTACTTATAGTCAGTTTAAGTTGATTTTGAAGGAAAAGGGACTGAATTAAGAAATGGTCGAATAACCAAAGGTCAGAAAAGCTAGGATTTTTTATAGGCTTGAAAAACCTATTGTCTATTATATGGTTATGTATTATGTGTTATTTGAATGTAATAATAATGAAAAGGTTAGTGCCAAATACAATCAAGCCGTAAATACAGACAAGTAAACACAATACAATATGTTAAGCAATTGATATGACTAGTTTACCTGTTTAATCTTAATATCAGTTAATTATATAATTTCGAAGCTTTACAAAGCTTTGCTATGGAAATGGTTGCTAAATTGTTGATTTCTTTCTTGCTATTTATTTTGCTATTGAAAATTATAAGCCTAGCTTCTTTTTTTTTTCATAAAATATATTATTGATATCAGAGGAATGATATTTGCATAGTAATTGCAAATGAAATGTAGTAATCTGGTGCATGCAGTTTACTTTTTGTAAATTTGAATATGAATATTGAAATCTCATATTAATATGCATTGCTTTTACTACATTAACTGCTTTTGCTCCATTAACATTTAGCGTACATCTGTGCTGATTTGACCATTTGAGAGTATTCACATATGTTAATTACAGAATGCAAAGTAGATGGAATAAGCAGTTCAGCGTTATACAAAACCTAATATGAATAAACATTTTTTTGGAGGCTTGGATCTGTTGGAAATAAACTGGCAACTGTTAATTGCTCATTTAAATATCAAGTGAGGACACGGACACTGACAAAATTAGTTTCTGTATTTTTTTTGTTTTTTATTATGTATGTATTTTTTATTTCAATAACGATGATGATGGTGACGATGATGAAGATGATGATGATTATCATTATTAATAATAATATTAAAATACAATTAAGTGTAATTAGAATTCTGTGATGTTGTTCAATGAACCACCTAGGCCTAAATAACGAGACATGTTTCAGGTAAGTTTTATTTGCATTCCTTTGTTTTGCTCTTCCAATGGTATATAGGGTTACAATGATACATAGTGTCAAATTTTAAGCAACTCTTAAGCATTCTACAAATGTATTCATTCCTTGTGTTTACTGAGGTGAGCAGTAACAGTTTTAAGCTGAAGATTTAACTGAACAGCTCCATTCTTAGGTAGACACCTTTCATCTTATCACACACACTTCTTTCTCTTCTATTGTTTGCTTTAGTGATGTTGCTATGACGACTGGACACCAGGTCCACATTGATGGGTCATACCATTATTGGTGGAGATGAAGGGGAAACACTGGGCATACTCAGTTAACCAACTGACTGTAGTAATGCAGCTTTGGCTATGCAGCATTACATATTCAGAGATGTGAATCATAATGTACCCTTGTGGTATGTTTATGTTATACAGTATATGTTATAACACTTTTCTGATTCACATCCAGTATGTAATGTATGAAATATTGCTTTTCTCTGATTTTACCACTTAATCGTGTATCCATGCAAACTATAATATAATAATATAATATATAATGAAAATAGAAGATATACAGTGGGTACGGAAAGTATTCAGACCCCTTCAAATTTTTGTTTCATTGCAGCCATTTGCTAAAATCAAAAACATTCATTTTATTTCTCATTAATGTACACTTAGCATATCATCTCAGAAAACCAGACATAGAAATGTTTGTAGATTTATTTAAAAAGAAAAACTGAAATATCACATGGTCATATGTATTCAGACCCGTTGGTGTAACACTCATATTTAACTCACAAGCTGTCCATTTCTTCTTATCCTTCTTGAGATTGTTCTACTCCTTTATTGTAGTCCAGCTGTGTTTAATTAAACTTATTGGACTTGATTAAGAAAGGAACACACCTGTCTATATAAGACCTCACAGCTCACAGTGCATGTCAATGCAAATGAGAATCATGAGTTTGAAGGAACTGCCCAAGGAACTCAGAATTGTGGCAAGGAACAGATCTGGTCAAGGTTACAAAAAAATTCTGCAGCACTCAAGGTTCCTAAGAGCACAGTGGCCTCCATAATACTTAAATTGAAGAAGTTTGGGACGACCAGAACTCTTTCTAGACCTGGCCGTCCAGCCAAACTGAGCAATTGTGGGAGAAGAGCCTTGGTGAGAGACGTAAAGAAGACCCCTGCAAAGAGAGCCTCTGAATGCACACATAAGTGCTGATTGTACTGGTGTAGCTTGGCTAAGGCTGAGGTATTACTTTAAGTGAAGGACAAAAGTAATATAAACTATTTTCAGTTAGATATTTGGCCTGCTATTAAGGATCACAGGGTAAACATTGGGTTATTTCTAAATTAAACAATATATTATTTAGTGTAAATGATAACATTCTTCAAATGATTGTGGAGTTGTGTTATGGCACAAACAAATGAGACCTGTTCACTGTTGGGTTGTTAATGCTCAGTAGTTTGGACTAAACCAATACACAGTTAAACAGGAATGCAGTTTCTAAAATGCATCGTTGCTAACTATAAGCAGAAAGCAAATATTTCCACCAACATATAACTAATGTAGGATCGTTACAAAATGCAACAAAGTGACAAGTATAATATTTTTGCCTCATGCGTTTCTGTTCTACAATGGCTTGTGTGAAAATTAATACGAAAATATAAAGGGTTCAAAAACTTTCAAACACCACTGCAAATGATTTATGGATCATGTTCCAAACATTATACACAATGAAAATCCCCTGTCTGTGATATCCATGTATGAATAGTCCAAAACACAGGTGTAGATCATGCAGGTGTGCTTGATTTCTCCCCACATGCTTTCTCTGCCAAGTTGGTAACTAAAACCTCATTGTGTTGTTCTAATATAATCCTCAAATCAAAATGTTCTGTGTGCATACTGTACCTAAGTATACATTGTCACATTGACCAAATGATACAGTATTTTGTTTTTGGGCCAGTTCTAGCACTGTTTTACCTCTTGATTTCTAATAAGTTGGTGTTGTATAATACCCATTAATATGCCCCTCCTCCATGCTGGTAGCAAATGGCATCTTATACTGTTCTGTAATTTTCGCTGTGTTGACTGAGCAGATGCTTGCTGACCCACCTCCAACCTTTTCTCAGATTTTAATCATGTGTTATTTTTTCTGGCCTCACCACCAGAAACTGCTCAAGATGCAGCTGGTGAAGAGTTGTTCAGTTTGATTCAATATAACCTGCTGGAGGGGTCATGAAGGTGGGGAGGAGTGAGACCAGAAGAGAAAAGAGCATGATCAGGTTCCAGGTTGACAGGAATACCGATGGGGCTTTAGCTCTCCACACTGTCTTCTTTTCATACTTCCCCTCCCCTACTGCACACCCCTTCTGTTTCCCTTCTGAAAGGCCTATCCAGTGTGCCCTTTAAAATAAGACAGATTTGAGATTAGCTGGGCTCAGAGCACTCCGTCTTGTTAGGATGATGACCACCTTATTGAGACCAGATGATTACATCCCATCACTCTATGCAAATAAAACTATTGAACAATAGGCTGTCCTGTGGAGGAGTGTCTGCATAATTAAAACGTAGCATAATTATCAGCCCTTCGAATATGTGACATAAGAAGCATTATTATTTATAAGATAAATGGGAGTCAACTAAAGATATTTGTCCACAATCCAGACCATGATTTGATTTTAACAAGGTATACATTAAGGCAGCAGCCATAAAGGTATGGGATACGTATATCCCTCAAGTAGAGTTGCATTAAGTTGTGTTGCCTAATACAAAGCTGTATTACATAATAACAGATATTGCTGTTATGTTTTTGTGAATTGTAAATGTTATAAATTAATTGCTAGATTTGATTTATCAATCATCACAGAGATGTGTTGAGACAGAACAAACTAAAAACAATGCTCTCTCTCCTATAAACGAGATTTTTTTTTCTGCTGTGAAAAATTTGTGTATTCAGTTACTGACACTGATGTCTGTGCATTTGGTTATAGCTCAGAATAATGTGTTAAATTTGTCCAATTAGCGTACTTTGCTCCAGAGATGTAGAAACTTCAGAGTCTATTATTTCTGTACCTCTTAATGAAAGAACAGCACTATCATTTGATGTGCTAAAGTATCTAATTTCACCATATCCCTAGATTAATCATATAAGCTACACTATTATATACACTTTCATAAACTTGTCATCAATGCATTGTAACAAGATGTTCCTTATAAACTTAAAGCAATTGCCTGTGCTAAATGGCCAAAAACATTTGAACTACACATTGTGTATTTGGTCGATTGAGTTGAGATCAACTATCTACCTCTGCTTTACCAAAACATTATTTTATAGACCTTATTTTGTGCAACTGGACATGAAACACACAAATGAAATAATCCTATTGTGTGCTGTAATATGAAGATTTCCGTTTAGTGGAATTAATGGGTTTAGCCCAAAACATTAAGAACAGCACCAGACCTCCATCCTCAGTCAGGCAGGTAGCATTCTTCTGGTATCTCACAAAAAACTGAAGTAGCAAAGTGTGATTATTTAACCCCGTTAATGTGTTTTCACTGTCACAAAGTTTGTGAGTCTACTTTGCACCACTCCAGCCAACTTTTCATTTTGTTTGTGCAGTAATGCTTGAAAGCTTCTGAATCTTTTATTATTCTCTACTTTACTTTTTTGCATAAATAAGACTTACAAACATCATATTTACACACAAGTCCTCAAAGTAGATAAAGTAAATTTTAAAGTTTATTTAACTTGAAATGATTATAGCCAATCTTAACACAGTTTAGTTGCAAATTATTATGGTTACCTCACATTGCATTCCCTACTCCCATTATCTTTTTTTCCAGGGTGACCCTGAACAGTGTCAGAACTTTCTGAGGGAGTGCTTCATAGTGCAGCAGTGTTTAAAGCATATCACACTTATCAGCTTGCTGCTCTCCGGTCATCTCCTTGCCTGGGCTGTCTCTCCACCCCTTCTCAGCCACCATGTGAATACAGCAGCTAAATCTACTGTTCCGGTTCCAGCCCTGGTACCTATCCCTATAGGGAGTGCTGCCCATGCATGCTTGGACTGAACAAAACATATTGCTTTGTGTGAGATGTAGTATAGTATAGTAAATATGACAGGAAATAGATTATATCTACAAAATAGTATATCTACCATAAGATATACTGGAACTAAACCAAAGGTCTCTAGAGCTGTGAGGTGAACATATTAGTAGACCAACTCTCAGCCAAGTGAATAAAGTTTGCAGAATTTTTACCTTTTGGGGGGATTTTATGCACATCAACATTTGTATAAAACTGTGGCTCACCCCTACATATTGTTATGGTTCCTACCTCTTGTCCCGGAGTGTTCTGCCATCCTCGCCAATTGCTGTTACAGAGCAGTCGGCGAGGCGGTTTATATCTGGTGCTTAATTTACGACCTGATGACGGACACCTGCTTCTCCCATTACTTAAGTGCGGGTCCTAGCATTGTTTGTGGCCGTCACACTCCACCTGCGCACCCGACCACTTATGTTCCGGAGCTTTTACTCTGCCTTTTCCCCCTTTTAGTTTGTTTCTATATTATTTCCCCATTATTATTATACGCTGTGGGATTTCTCAGTCCCCGCATAATTGGGTCCGACCACAAATCATAACACATATCCCTCAGCATTGTAACCTTCTTAATAATGCTCTGTCTCAGACATCAGACACGAAGGCAGCATTTCCATTCACTATATTTATTCCATTCCTTCTTTCAGTTCAGAGTTCTCTGATATCCACAGGGGTCATCTAAATGCAAATACACACGTGCATAAAACTGGACAATCTGCTGTTAGGCTACACTGATTCTGTGTGACATAAGTTCTGGCAGTTGTGTGTTTGAGGAGAAAATGTACAATTATCTACTAATATTTCTTTTTTATCAGTGGAACAATGCTTCTTTCTTGAAAAAAGGTTTAAACCAAGCGAAAATACAGAACAACATTTGAAGCTTTGGCGGTATCCATCTCAATTTTGAATACAGAGTAAATTGTTTAGTTTTTATATTGGTATTCAGAATCAGACTCAGACTTTTGCATTTTGTTTTTACAGATGCTCAGAGTACACACACAACACACTAAAATTGCACACATACTGTGTCTTTAACGCACATTCGCATGTTAATACATGTAAACATTAGCATGTGTGTTTTACTTCATATGGTTAATAGGTGCAATGTTATGAGCAATAAAAAATATAACAAACTATAGCAATACATATAATTAATATAAATAATACAAATATAATATAGACTCTGTGCTCCTAACCCATAAGTAACTACATTTTCTCTTTTCTCTCCGAGCTGATGTTCCAGTACCAGTTCCAGCACCACATTTAGATGCTCCTCCATCTTAACGTCACTCTGCTGGTCTTCATCAACAGAAACCAGCCTCAACAAGTGCAGTAACTCCCTCCATCATTTCCACATGAGGACTTATCTATTTCATTATTTATTTTAAATGTTATTATTAATTTACTAATTACTAATTGGTGTCATATTTGGTGGCTGAGCTGCCCCACACAGTGATGTGGTAATGATGGGTTATGTAATGGCTGTGTAGAACTGCACTATCAGCTGTTGGGGTACATTAAACTTCCTTAGATGGTATATGAAGTATACCTTCTGCAGGCAGATATAAATAAGATTAAAGGTGTGGCTACCTTTGTGTAGTGTATCTCTTGGTGAGAGATTATTTTCTGCTAGTCATGCCTCTACAACACACTCAAAGACATTTTGCTCAGTTTACAGCCTTTAAGAGGGGCACATCATTAGACTGAGCCATCATCTATGACAGTCAATCACCCATAGTAGTGATACAAGGGATACTAACGGCTTCGGATCCGAAGAGATCTGCCCAACAGCATCTGTTGGGAAAATATGTCACAGAATACCAAATGGAACTTGTATGCCTCAAATGCCCAGTCTTATCTCATCATGCATAATCTCCTTATGCTCTAATATTATAAACAATTACATATATCATAATCACATTCATACATATAGTGTTTCATTCGAAATCCTTCTTGGTGAATATGTTTTTTCTTGTGTGCCAGCTTTGACAACCAACAAGTGTTCAGAAACTACAGGCCCAGCTGCAGGGGCTAACAGGTTACTAGAGCCTCCTTACAAGTTTACAGTCTTCTCCAATAAACTTATCCTTTTGCTCTAATATTGTAATTATGGACAAATATCATCATTACATTCATATAACTAAAGTTTCATTCATTTCACATGCATTTTGATATCTGCACACACTGCATAAGCTTATTACTTATATTCAGCAGTAGACTGTTCTAATTTTGCTGTCTCAAGTGTTCCACACTATCAGATTGAAACTATGAATCAAATCAGAAGGCTCTTTCCCCCAAGGAGACTGGATGATTTGAAACAGTAAGTATTAGAATTTGATATTTGAGCCAAAAGAGGAGACAATAATAAACATATGATGACTTTGTAATTTTTTTTACTAGTAACAAATTGGCAGTATTTATTACTAATATGCTAAATTGAAAAAGTGACGTGTATGTGTCTTGCATGTGGTTTGATTTTAAACTACATTCCTGTGTCTTTTGCTTTGCCAAGACCTGTTTTACTTTCTACATTTTAACGTAGCACACTTGGCTTACTTGAAAAGCATAGGAGGACATATTGCAACCTCTCTATGGGATCTGGATTTTACACATCCCACACCCATACAGCAACAGCATCAACATTATTTTTAAAAGCACACATTGCTAATATTATCTACTTTGGGAATGTCTGCTTTATACTGTAAACTATTTGGTTTTAGAAAGCTGCTTAAATAACTACTCAACAGAAAATAGAAAGTACTGTTTTAAGTGAAAGTACAGTGCCTGTTCATGCAGATGAAAGTCATTAATTCAGGAAGAGTAAATTAGATGTTCTTGCAGTTCACATTACTGTGGGTAATGACTTTTGCCTTTCTGGGAAAACATGATCTACCCCACAAAATTAAATTCACCTCACTTGTTCTATGCAAATCAAATTAGTAGAGTGTTGCAGATGTGAGGTGAGCTGATGAATTCAAATATTTAGTAAGATCTGTTAGGTCTTTGCTTAATGAAGCATGTAGCTCAGGACTTGTTAAACAAGTTTGTAAAAGTGTAATTACATGAAATTCAAGTGACACAAGCAAAAGGATCTTGTATTTAATTAAAGAAGAGTTTTGTGTTCATTTTTGTGATGGTACATTGACAAACTAATTGGCAAGTTTCTGTAATGGCAAATAAGTGGCCAATTTCCCTTTACTGTGCAATGAAGGAAAGGCTAAATGTCATTATAACTATCTATGCTGGAATATATGGTAAATGGTTTACAGTGTTGTGTTTAAAAAGAATGCTTATCAGTCTACAACTAAAAGCAACTAAATGTCTCTCTCACATTGGTTGACATTATTTGAGACAAACATCAGGAGCTCCAGCAACAATAGTGACCATAATAAACCAGAAATAGGAGACATGCACTGCTCACCAAAAACAACATTGATCAAAAACATTTATTTTAAATCTTTAGTTTTATGTATTGTTGAACATTCCAAAGACATGTGTGTTAATTTAAATGTTGTCTAAAATGCCCTAGTGTGTGAATGTGTGTATGAGTGTGTGAATGAATGTGCTATATAATGGATTAGCCCCCTGTCTAGAGTTGTTCCTGCCTTGTGGCCTGTGCTGCTGGCTAGACTCTATCATAAAGGTATACTCTACCATGACCCTCTCCAGGATCAAGCGGATCTGAAAGTGTGAATTAATGTTTAATTGGGTTTGATTTTTAGGTTATGTTTATGCAGCTCCTAAAATGTTCATAACAAGCAGTACATTTCTACATAATGTTGATTGCGTGTTAAACTTAGACGAGATCATTTTCTTCTTTAATGTAAATTGTCAAATTTATTAATGTAAAATGTGCCCCTAACTTGGCAGCTAGAAAGGATTGAGATTCAGAAATCCAGATAAATTGGCTTGCTTGGAATTCTAGAATGTCAAGAGTCAGAATTAGTTATATTGTGCATATTACAATATGGCATTGTCTTAAAGCAGCTTTGCACATATCTACACTAACAAGCTAACTGAATAAGCTTAGAGCAACAGTGGCAAATAATATTTCCCTAAATGTGATAAGAAAGAAACCTTGGGAAAACTAAGACAAAATGGGACCTAACCGCTTTGGGCAGTCTAGCTGTTACATGTAAGGATTAAATTAAATGGTCTTCTTGTTATTAATAATACATTCTTATTTATAGAGTGAATACACAGAAGCTAAATATAATTATTAAAATATATATGATAAAATAAAGAATATCCTTAAAATATAGAATTTAATAAAGTTATATGAAATATGGAATAAAGAAACTACAGAACCTAGGGTCCTTCACTGTGGTATGTGTAAAGGTACAAGGGATGGAACTGGTGCCAGAAGAACAGCATGAAGTGACCACTACTGGTGCCTAAATAATAGATTATGTAGTTAGGGATGTAAATAACACAAATCCTATTAAAAGATCACAGGTCATGCCAAGTGTAGCAAGAGACTCCGGCAGCACTAACTATAACAACATAGCTTAGAAAGGGGAGAACCAAAACGTAACAAAACAAAGAGGGATCATATAGGACATAGTAATGGGACACAGTAATACCTTGACTCCTAGCAATCAGCAAACATAGGTGGCTACACATGAGAGGCAAGGAGACAGCAATTAAACTTCTTAGATCATCACACTAAATTGCTGACAAAAACACCAGGTTTTGCACTTAGTCAAAGGCTGCAAACCCTGAGGCCACATAGAACCAAAACCCATATGTGCATAGCAAAATGACCCCTCACACCTGGCCCGACAACAGGCTACTTACCTTGCCAAAGGGCAAGACAGAGTAGTCAGGTCAGAAAAAAAATAGACTCTAACCCCTGGGAACAGAGCCATGTGTATCAGTCTAAAGAGGCAAACTAAATAGCTATGCTTTTAACATAGACTTAAAAATTGGAAGAGTGTCTAAATCCTGGGGTGGGGAGGTTATTCTATAGCTGAACATTAATTGGAATGTTGAAAGTGAATTGTTGTTGTCTAAATGTGGCTGCTTAAATTTGTGGTTGTAAGTTGTTCTCTCAGTATAAAACTGTGCTATAAATGTGCTATGCAATGTCTTTTAATCAACCATATCTTCGTTATCATGCTCATAAAACAGGTTGTTACTGTTGATAAGTGATGCGTCAGAATAGATATTAGCTCACCAATCATCCAGGGAGACATGATTTTTAAATTAGTTAAATTATTACAACAGATATTTGCTATTTCTCGCTGACTGCTTCCTAAAAGCTGCACAGACTTACTGTGCCCTGACAGTCCACAGAGAATAAAAAAGTGGAAGAGAACCCCATGAGATATAACATATTCGACCAAATACCACATAAATGGTGTTACTGCTGTACTGATTTGATATTAAGTATTAAATAATAGTGAAATGAGATTAGAAGTTTTACCCAAATAAATCAGGTCAAGATTAAGATAATTTAATGATAAACTGTTTTTTCTGGTCATGTTATTCAGGTAAAAGTGTTGAAATGTTAATGTGTGAATGTTTATATCCAGTCACTGACATGAACAGCTTTCATTGCTGAAGGTCAAATTTTGTATTTTGCATGTTTCTATTCATTAGGGTTTTACAGTTAATTGGATTTTTAATTAATCTGCCACTTTAATTAAAGATGTCAATTTGATGCTTTCCTAATGCTCCTCTCAGCCCGATTTTATTAACAGCAATGAAATGATCAGCCACTATGCTCTAGAGGATATGTTACTCAGGACATGTAGGAATTATGACTGAAGGAAATCATTTTTAACTAAGCAAGTCTCATAATTTCAAACCATACACAAAGGCATTCATAAACAGGTCCACAGTGTGACTCATGAATAATTCAATGGTTTATGGAAATTAGCAATTCAACACTCAGCTCTTAAAACCTCATTACAACATTTGAAAATAAAGAAACATTTCATATCATGCAGTAGGACATTATATTAGTTATTATATTATGAATGTATTCTTCATTTTTCTTTGTTTTTGTTATACTGTCTGTCAGTGGGGTTCCCAGTCCTGTGTTGTGTTACTATTATTACCTTTTTTATTTGAATGAGCATGGTCTGTTAGCTTTAGTCACTTAGTACCATGCCCTGTTCTTCATCTCATCTGTATTCTGTTTTTACCATGTCTTTGGGTAATAATGAGTCACTTGCATTTACATCTGTCTTTGACCTTATTTCCTCTACTGAGAGCTTGGCAGTCCCTTAGCAAAAGCAGACTATTCAAAACACAATTAAGTATTCAGCTTTTAGCTATTTACAATAATACAACCCTCATAATTGAGGTTTTTTAAAATACTTTTATTTAACATTTGTTTTATCCATATAGATTTTGTTATTCAAAAAGATATTTTAGATTTTGTTCGACTTTTCTATTATCAAGACATTTAACTGCTATTATGTATGTGATTCTATTATTAATAAAAATTTAACTATTTCAGTTAACATCTAGACTGCCCAATTGGGATGGGTCCATGAGTCTTGGTCCTCCCAAGGTTTCTTCCCCTACAACTTTTAAGCAGTTTTTCCTTTCCACTGTCACTCTAGGCTTGTTGGATTAGGGATTGGCTGTTTAAGGTAACATAATATTGCAAAGCTGCTTTGAATCAATGCTCCATTGTAAAAAGAGATATATAAAGAAATATGACTTGACTTGCCACGTTGCTTTGATTGTTTGCAATATTCCTTGATTATTTTTTTTATACAGAATGATTTCTACATTTACGGATGCAATTTTTAAAATGTCTTTAACCATGACCTAACAGGTGAATGGTCAATACAGTGTTCTTAAAAAATAAACTTAATTTGGTAAGCTCCCTATGAGGTGCTGAGGCAGTTTCACATAGTTATGCTTGCATATTTCAATCTAATTATTTCCACAATATAATTTAACACAGACATTCTTAAAGGTAAAATAAAACATAGAAATAATAATAATAATATTTTCTATTTTCTTTTTTTGTTTTTATCTGGCCTGGCTTAGGTTTGTAATTTATTATTGAGATGGGATGAACAATTTTTTTTCATAACTAAGCTAAATGAAGAAGATACTTACCTAAATGAGGTTTATTTCTCTATGAAATCGTATTCTCTAATGAGTGATTGTGCATAAGTGTAAATACATGGATGCCACACAGATTGCATTCTCGATGGCATACTCGCCTCCTATTGACACTTGATTAATTGTTTACTTAAGTACTGAAAGTATAATTAAGTAAGGATACATTTGTATGAGTAAGGTGTTTGCACATATTTCTGAAGTCTGTGTCCTTTGCATAATAATAATATTATAATATTGTATAATATTGATCAGGTTATATAAGCCATAAAACAGAACACAGTCACTTATTGAATGCCACTGTAATTTCAGATCCAATGTAGAGCTCAAATCATTTCTACAGCCCATCTGAAGAGCTTAGCGATGTTAACGAGTTTCATCTTCAGATCTTTGTGAAGCATGATGTTAGTGCAGATGGGAGCTGGTGTACAGTGGCACGGTTAAGAGAGTTCTCAGGCCCAGTAGTCTGCTGTCTGTGTCTACATGGCTGGATTCCTAAGCCACCCCCTCCCAATTCCTCCATCTCTGTTATGTGGCATTGGAGCAGTTTGAGAGCGGGCAGGTCTGGCACAGCATGAAAAGGGTCCGTTAGATTTAAAAAATATGCTGATGAAAAGTGCTGAGGCTGTGTTCTCACAGTCTCAAAGATGAGAAGAAGGAGGGGAAAGGATGACTAGCTTCATCGTCCTACGTAAAAGAGTAAGAGCAATAAAAAATTTGAAGGGCGGAAAGAGAGAAAAATACAAATGTATGGAGAAGAGGGGGAGACAGTTGAAGTGCAAGATAAGAGGGTGTGTGTAGTTGTGTGGCTTGTCTGAGAGGACATGCTAAAATGCAAAGTACAATGGAACAGGTGTTATATGGTGTACCGTTTCAGCAGTCAAGAGGGAGGTTAAGATGGAGATACTGGCATTTATGGCTGACATACTTGTTCATGAAACACTGTGAAGTTTTACCTTAACTTTGAATCCTATAGCGTGTACAAAGTTTAAGCTAGCTCATTAGTAAAATGCTTATAATTTTGCACTCACACACACACACACACACACACACACACACACACACACACACACACACACACACACACACACACACACA
>JAUZST010030049.1:0-29442 GCA_034779995.1 Parotocinclus haroldoi | reverse complement strand
TGTGTGTGTGTGTGTGTGTGTGTGTGTGTGTGTGTGTGTGTGTGTGTGTGTGTGTGAGAGAGAGAGAGAGTGTGTGAGTGTGTGAGTGTGTGTGTGTGTGTGAGTGAGTGAGTGTGAGTGAGTGTGTGAGTGTGTGTGTGTGAGAGTGAGAGAGTGTGTGTGAGAGAGTGTGTGAGAGAGAGTGTGTGAGAGAGAGTGTGTGAGAGAGTGTGTGTGAGAGAGTGTGAGAGAGTGTGTGTGTGTGTGTGTGTGTGAGAGAGTGAGAGAGTGTGTGTGTGTATATTTATATATATATACATATATTATGGGACTGTGGTAGCCTAGCGGTTTAGGTACTGGACTCTGGACCAGAAGGTCGAGGGTTCAAATCCCACCTCTGCCAAGCTGCCACAGTCCTTGAGCAAGACCCTTAACCCACAATTGCTCTTATTGTAAGACTGTATTAATTGTAAGTCGTTCTGGATAAGGGCGTCTGCTAAATGCTGGAAATGTAATGTAAATGTAATACTGCTTGCTGTTTTGGGGTGACCCACTGGGTCAGTGATTAGCACTGTCACTGGTTTTGATTCCTGTCCACTGCCTTTGTGGAGTTTGCATGTTATCCCTGTTTCTGTGCGTGTGCCATCCGAGTACATAGTTCTCCTCCCACATTTTAAAGACATACTTTAGGTCAACTGGCGTGTAAAAGGTGCACTGTGCGTGACTGAGTGTCCTGAGATGGACTGCCATCTTGTCTTTGGTTGGTTCCCGCCTTGTTCCGTTGTAACACCAGCTCCTCTTTATGAGTAACAAGTCTGAGTTTTCAACATAGCAAATGCATAAAATGTAACCATGGCATTCATACCAATAACATCAGGACACTGAGCACATTCTGATGATTTACCAAAAATTTGTATTTTTTACAAGAAACAAATAACATGTAAAAATAATTTATGATATTTGATGACCTTCTCATGCATAATCATAACACCATCAAATGTACTACCTACAAAAATGTAGAGGATATTTCAAAATGAAATAATGAATTTGAAAAACTTGAAAAAAATCCAGATGATACAGCTTCCTTCTGAACATGTGACTTGTGGTTTGTTCCCTAATTTTTAGGAGTGGAAATGTGACTGAGTGTAAACCTGGGGGCATGACTAAAATAGTAAAATATTGTACATTTCTTATTAAATATTTAAGGCCCAGATGGGATATGGAATACACAAGAAAAAATTCTGAATGACTGTATTTGATTGTAAAGTGTAATTTTAGAGAACAGGAAATGCTGTTCATTCAGTGTTGTAGGTCGTTTTTAGTAATGCCTTATATAGCATTTATATAACATTCTTTTATATATATATATAATAACATTCAATTTATAACTGCATTACCGTCCAGGATGCTTAATAATAAACTCTTTTTAAAAAAAGTAATTTCTATGAATTACATATGCACATAACGTCCTGGGGACAGAAATGGAACACGTTGGGTAGAATGTCCCAATTACATCACTAGTCAGTCATATTTGCATAGATTTAAACATTTTGCATCCTGGTTACAGCTATAACTCGCATCTCCTCCTAATCAGTTTTAGTCCCAATGCTAAATGCATGAATGCATACAATTATCCTGCAGTATGAGAAGTTGAACTCTGCGTCTTTGTGCAACCGACAATAAGAGGAAGCACAGCTCAACAAAGATAGTGCAACATATGCAGATGTGGCAGGAACCATTGCACCACAGAGTCATACGATATGAAGAACTCTTTCAGAGATATGAACTGGTTGAATTTGCATATTTCTAAGGAACAGAAAATGATTCTCTGAGTATACAACTCTGGTCTGAAGGTTGAGGATATCTGGAGCTGTTAAATAATACATCTAGTACAGGGTGTATTGTTCATTTTAAAGAGCATTTTAAAGACACGCATGGGAAAGGGAACTGTCTGTTACCACATCCTGCCAAAGCTGTGCCCTCGAACAGAGCGCCCACCGGTTACCATGCACTAGATTAAAATATTTCACACTACGTGTTTTGAGTAGGTTAAACAACATACGTTTTTCTCTGGGATCCATATAGTTTTATTAAAGTACATTTACTGTAACTAAGTATGAATTTTGAGTATCAATACATTACCTTAGTATTTTAGGCAGGATTGCTAACTTATGACTTCAATTTAATCTCATCACCTAAACCTCATCATCTAAACCTAATCCCTACAATTTAAAAACTGTATTTGTTTTATAAAAAAAAGAGAAAGTACTATAGTTTTTCTTTACGAAAAAGTACAACTTTCGCTTTAACATTTTACAAATAATATCTGTGTACCTCGTCCTCCTCTGCACACACCACAATTCTCTTTGATACTGAGGTTAAGGTTGGGTTTGGGCGTAGATGTAGTATTTATTTTTGTTTATATTGACATTGTATTATTTTGTCTATAGGAATTACTGACATTAATCATAAACTGGTGAGGCATTGGACACACAGAGCCACATTTACACGTACATGAATTTCAAAGAAATTCAATTATTACATTATCAATAACTTGATTAGATTTTTTTATATAGCATCCAAAGCTTTTTATTCCCCAGTTTTATTTCTGTTTTGGTGCAGTCTGTGTGTAGGATCTAAGGCCAATTTTCATTATCACTTGGTGGAAAGTCGAAGATTCAGTTCAGATATTATCAAAGGCAACAAGCCTAAATATGTTTGACACATATGGGAAATACAAGGCCTGGAAGATTGTGGAAAGTGATGCCTTGCAAATAAGAGGTCTACAAACAGCATGTTGGTGTTATTGACAAAATTTACAATATACTCACAGAAATGGCCAAACTCTGCATATCAGTGATTTTGGCAATACAAATACTCAGACTATATGTATTGGAATATAACAGCAATGCATTTTCTGGAGTAGTGGCACATCACCATCTGGTGCTAACTTTAAAGTCTGATAAATATTCTGTTTTGGTTCGGACATTTAGATCCAGCAAAGGAAAACCATAATGTTGCATCAGACAGTAACATTCAGTAGAATTTACACCTGCTGCAGCAGCAGTTTTAGGAAGAACCTTTTTTTTATTCAGCATAAAAAATGGCCCATTTCATATGCAGAGTTTGCTTTGATAATAATTGACTGGCCTACATGGGGTTCTGATCCCAGACCCACATACACATACAATCAATAAACTAGATCACAGTCTGTTTTCCAATCTGTTCACCAAACGTTTGGCATTACTGTTCACTGTTCCCAAAAATTGGGATTTGTTTTTATTTCATTAAACAGGATCATCGGAAAAGCAAATGAAAAGTCAAAGAAAGTTGTTCGATGGCACAAATGAGATGCAAAATCAGTTATGGTGATCGAGTAGCAAGTGGTATATTCATGGGGTGAACAGAAGCATGTTAAACTGAATTAGAGTGGCCCGCATTGACTGTTCAGTAGGGTGTATGGTCACCCGAGTGTTAAAACACACTGACAGTGATGGGGCATGAACAGAATCAGACTGTCCAGCAGTTCTTGTGGGAATACTTTGCAGCTCTTGCTTCAGGGCAGCTTTCAGCTCAAGAGGTTTTGTTGGAAGCACTAGATGGTTTGCCAGACGTATTCCCAGTAAATCTCAAGCATGTTCAGTAGGGATTCAGGTCTGGAGAACGTGAAGGCCAGGTCTGAAGCATGTTGTTGACAAGATGCATACAGTGGGGCCTTTAAAAGAAAGTTGTTTCCAACTGATTCAGCATAGGGGGTACCACTTTAGGGTGCAGGACCTCACTTTGGTATCTGACCGCAGTCAGCGATCTATTTCTGATGACATGGAGCTTGGTACGACCACTAACGCAGATGCCAACCCAAATCATGATTCTACTAAAACTGAAGGAATCTCTTTCTCATGTGAAACGTGGATTCTCCAGTGTTCATGCCAGATCAGGACACAATGATTGTCAGGTTGCAAACTAACCCATGACTCATCAGAGAAGAGAACAGCTGACCAATCATCACTGGTCCAATGACCATCCGCCCACCTTCTACAGGTTCAGCAGATAACAGAATGCATATCATTGGTCGCCGGGCATGCTGTCCAACACGATGGAACCAATTTCGTATGGTCGGGGTTCAAATCTGTCGTCCAGTGGCATCAAGAAACTGTCCCTGTGCATTTTCGCCTAGTAAATAAAAGTTGCTTATGCATCTCATTTGCATTATAGAACAACTTTGACCTGTTGTTTGCTTTTCTGGTGCTCTTGTTTAATTAAAAGAAGACCAAATGCTTCTTTTTATTGCATGATATTCATTTTGAAATATTCTCTAATGTTTGGTAAGCAGTGTATTTAAAATTATGGTAAAATAATCTTCACCTTGTGTTTTGCTAGACTGATAACCAAGATCAGTCGAGAAATCAACAAAAAAGAGGAAAAGAGGAGCTTTTTCCCATTAAAGTAAGCAATTCCAAACCCACTTATTGTAACAATGTATGTTATATCATGGAGTAAGTAATCAACTCTAATTAACATTTAAAATCTTTTTACAGAGTGTCTACCCAGAGCTCCAAGTTCACAGAACCAGGTATAGTTAATGCATTCTTCCATTAAGCCAACAAATATCACATCCTTAAACAGCTGAAACAAAATCATAGTTCTTTGTAATTTATGTCAAATAGAAAATGTGATTTTATCCAACTATTTTCCAAACGTTTTCACTTTTGTAAGATCCCGCTTGCAGCAATGTTGACATTTTCATCAAACGGAGAAAAGCTGGCTCTTGAATTAACACTTAAATGTGAAATAAGCACATGAGCAGGTTTGGCATATCCAAGTTCCAACATGCAGGGGGTATAACAGCTCGATTATTAGCATAATACCACATAAACAAAGCAGCTAGCAGACAGTACTGTTGATGGAGAACTAAATTAAATAGTTTGATGAAAAGCCCATAAAGCAGAAGCTGAAAAGCACAAAACACAAAAGCTATGATAATTGCATGTAATGACAGTTTAACTGTAAAAGAAGGTAGAAACCTAAAATCGCCTCCTTACAACAGTAAGTCCATTATATTGAATACAGTATATATTATAAACAGTCGGTACTTGGTATTTATCTAATCGTAAAGACCCCAGAGGTCACTACAAATTCCTAAAAAGAACCAAATTAAAGAAGTGAGACAAAGTATTATTCTTGGTTATTTATTTATTAAGGGGATAGAAATAATAATTGCATAAAGTATGAAAATCTGGAGTAATCTCACACCTAAACCATGAGCTGTTAGTCAGTCCTGTACTTTGGCTTAGAGGAATCTTTACCTATCATTCTGTATGAACCAGCTTAAGCTCTGGGGTGTTGGGTAGGCTTCCACGTGAACGGCTCACTTCAGGTCCTTAAGCAATATTCCTGTTAGAGTAAGGTCAGGACTTTGACTTGGCCATCTTACAATAAAACTACTGTATATTCTTCTTTACTTTGTGGTCTTGTGGACTGAGTGATCCACATTCTGAGAATCAATTTGTAGACTGATGTCCTGACATCTTCCGTCATGTCGCGTTTCACTGATGGGATGAGTTTATTATACTGGAATGCAGTGTTTTCCTGCCTAAATACATCACAATTATCATTTAAACTGACCAGTTCTATATTTATTCTCATTAACAAACACAAACACAAACAATTGTTCCAGTAACCATCTGGCTTGTCCACATGCTCTTTCACATATCTGCAAACGGACAGCAATGTTCTTTTTGGAGAGCAGTGGCTTAATGATCAGTGTGCTCCTGGTTTACATGAACATTAACATAGCCAGTGTATTTGAGGTTGCCCAGAAGTTACCCCGGGTTACTTTGTGTAATTTTGACCTATTACACACTTTAGTTTTGGAGAGATCTTTGTTGGTCGACCACGTCTGGGCAGAGTAATAACGGTTTGACTTTGGATAAGAAAAGTCCAAACTCTTAAACACTTAAACTCTCTACTCTTTACACTTCCTCAAATGTGTTGATCAGATGTTCTTTAAATATAGCAGGTTGTCCACTCGCACCTGATTGTCATCTAATTTCACCTTCAGATGAACTGCTAATCCTAGAAGTTCAAATGTTTGAAGAAATGGCATGATAATCTGATGATGTTTAAGCCAGAAATCTAGGACATAAGGCTGTAGACACCTTTAGCAGGACTTTGTTACAATACAAGGCAGCCAGTGTGTATGTGGGCTGATGTTTATCTTTGCTAAATGTAACATTTTAGTTATATTATGGTAATACTTATGATAGTGCAAGTTTTATGCTGGTCCGAGTTGGTTCATGCTGATGGTGGATGACTTGCTAGGTTTTTTTGAACAGGTGAATCATTTTTGTCGTCATAATTTACAGTTCATGTGCCACAGGAAGACCAAGGATGGGACTCTGAGGAGTTTGTAAGTAAATTATTTCAGCTCTTTAGCAGCTCACTAAAGCCGATTTGTGTGTACTCTGTGTTTATTTACACACATTTACTGGTTTACTTTGTAGGAAAGTGAGGACGACTACGAGAATCCAGATTCGAATGACGATGGGGAAGGCAGTTTAGAAAATTATGAAATGGCAGATGCAGGAGAAGTCGAAAGCGATAATGACTATGAGCCACCCCCAAGCGAGCCACCTGATGACCTGCACCATCAAATTTGCCCTGCCAAGCCCATGAACAACAGCGAGTACATAGGTATATAGCATAGTTTAGTGTTGCTCTTCAACTGTTACAGAATACTGATTATTTGAGCTGTTAATTTTCTTTCTAGATCGATCTGTGGTTAAAAGTCAGCCACCGGTGCCTCCCGCGCGGCCCGGACCTGGTCCAAGTCTTAGTCTCCAGTCTCCAGCTGTATCACGAACAAATGTATGTTTATTTTGCCATTTTTTTTGTTTTCTGTTTGAGGTCGAATTACATACTAAAACAATATATTTGACTTTCAGCTGGCTGTCACATTCCCAAGGCAACATTCGCCCCAGACACTTCAGACACCTCCTCGTAAGTAGTACATCCTTATTAATTACTTTGTCATATGTGTGTCCATCAATCATTCATTTTCATTTTTTCCCTCTTCATCAGCTCTAGACCGCACTAAAAAGCCAAGTAGTTTGGAAAGAGGCTCTAAGTTTTCAGGTAATGTCATACTCTATATTCGCTTTCCAACTGATTTAGTGTATAACAGTATAACAGTTTCCCATGTTATGTCAGGCCAACTGTAACCTTCACAATTCCATCACCATTCTTGGGCAATCTGAGCAATGTGATGGAATGAACAAGGACATGTTAGCCCCATGATTAGAGTAAAATATAATGGTGACAGGAAATAATGTCTAATAATCCAATGTAATACCTCTTAACAATATGGATGTTGAGTCAGACTAACCTGCCGTCGTATAACGATGTCTGTTGAGGAACAAGATGCATATGCATCTTACGGTGTTCCAGTTTAGAGGCTATAGTGGCATATAATAAATGATCAGTAATCATGTAAGCATTTTATTTTTACATGCTTTCTAATGTTTATTAAGTTATGACACACTGAACCTTCATCAAATCATTTTTAAGTTGTCTAGGGCAGGCTTAATTAACACCACCAGTGCTTCATCAGTCCTGCTTTTGGTTTTAAAGAAGGATTTGTCTCTAATAGCTTAACACAGTCCTGCATTTTGTGGAAGTTCTGACTAGTGTTTCACCAGCGTAGAAGTGTTATGTCTGCTGCATGCATACACTGAGAACAGCAAGGGGTCTAGAACAGAATTTTGACACAGCTAATCTCTAATTTTGCATTGAACATGTAGTTTCATATGAGTGGAAAAATTACATCTTATCAGCTGGAGAACAGGATGTACATGTGAAAACTTTTCACAAACTCAACAGAAAGCTCTGAACAGAATGCACTGAATAAAGAGATCAGTGTGATCAACAAGGTCTCGCTAACATGCAAGTGAAACATAACTGAAAACATTCTGGAAAGGTTGAGATTGCGAAAAAGTGAATCTTTTCTCACCTTCTTCTCATCTTCTTTTTTTTTACCTACACATGCCGTTGTATGTTCCCTCCTGTAATTTAGAGATTCTTTGTTTAGCTGGTATCTCTAAAAGTGTCACTGTGTCTGAAAGAGCAGTTTTATATACCATTATAAGGACCAAACGTTCCCACAAAGATAGCAAGATCTGACATTTTTTAAATTATCTTTTGGGGACATTACAGGAATGGTCAATTCTGTTTCTCCACATACTTTGTTAGCCCCTTTACTCTGTTCTCTAATAGTCATTACCTCCATAGGACCAGCACAGATCAGGCACTATTTGGGTAGTGGATCATTCCCAGTCTATCAGTCTAGACAATGATTAGGTGAAGTTATAATAGAATGTGTTGTTCTAGTACCATGGAATCAGGCGCAGCAGTGCTGCTGGAGTTTTTAAACACAATTATGCAATTATTAAGTGTTAATCATTTTCAAATCCTTTATCAGCACTCACAGAATGGTGGCTGGACATTTTTGGTTGGTTCACTATTTTCAGTCCTGCAGTGACACGGAGGTGTTTAAAACTTTGACAGGACTGCTGTGTCTGATCCACTCATACCAGTAGAACAGATTCGAATGCAACACTGCCACATCAGTGTCACTACAGTGCTGAGTATGATTCACCACTCAGATGGTACCTGATCTGTGCTGGTCCCGTAAGGGTCCTGTGCTGGTCCCGTAAGGGTCCTGTGCTGGTCCCGTAAGGGTCCTGACCATTAGGCTAACAATGTAGGTAAGTAACTAGTATGTAGGTAAGAGTATACAGAAAGTCTGGTCCCAACAATTGAAATTATGGGACTTTTGTTAGATTTACAGAAAAAACTTTATGTAACAGAGGAACTGTGAGATAATGTAAACTATCGAATGCATTTACTTTGAAATGTACACAATGTCAGTAAAAATACATAAATGTTCTGCAGCTGGTTTTTATTTAACATCCTCTTGTGACCTTTCCAGTTTAGCTCAGCAGTAACTAGTAGTACAGTCTGCACGTTTAAGTAAGCATCAGACAGGCATATCTGTACATTAACTTGAATCTGTCTGTGTTCACAGGTGGAAATCTCATTATCTCAAATGAAAGGGTAAATCATGCTCTATAAAGTTTCAATACACAGTAAACAGAGTAATATACACACAGCCTTCATATTGTCTGAAATTATTTGTGTTTAGCTACAGTATGCTTTTTTTATTTTCTTGATTTCATGCTTGTAATAATCAATCCATGTCTGCTTTCTTTACACGAATGCACTGATGTCCCAAAAAATATGGCCAAACAGCCAATAAGGTACTGTCATATTCTTTTAATATTTTTTCTAAAACACAACATGCTTGTAACTGCATGACTTTTGTTAGTACATTTTCGTCTGAGGTTTCTTTGTGGTTCCCATTCAGGGTTTGTATGACATGGCTCTTGGCCAGCAGTATAAATATGAACTAAAATTAGGAAGGCCAGGTCACTGATGATACAAAAACCCTAGTCATGTGGACTTTCTGTCAATTAGTGAAGAGCAATGATTTAAAAAAGATTTGTACAGAACTGAAGTGGATGACACGGAGTATTTACAGTGGATACTCAACCCAGATTGAGCCAGTCTTTTAATAAAACATTAAGACAGTGAAAAGTATCTGATGAGCCTTCATAAATAATGCAAAGAACGTTGTCTACTTTCTACTCAGTAGATTTACAGCAGAAGTGACTCAAGTGAAACCAAAGTTTCCTGTCATGTGTGGGCCTAATTAGCAGCTGCATTTTCATAACCAGATTTACACTTTACCCTCCACCTGTCACTTGTTTGCAAGGGTATAGTACACCCTCAGGAGAAATGTGGTTAAAAAGGCATTTGCATTATAAACATTTGTCACTGGCTGTCATGCTGATATGAAGCATATCCCTTGGGTTTGAATTGAACGGGTTTTGGGATTGAGAATGTATAGTTACAATGAAGACCAGTACAAAAGCATTTAAATAGCTTAATCGTGTATGCAGGAGGATAACGTGAAAGAAATGAATAAAATAAAGATGGAATGCAATGTGCAATTATTTACAATAGCTGTTTTAAGATACGTTTTACGTAGGCTTTAAACGCCGAAAAAACCCCAAAATAAGTTTCAGTAAGACAGGGTATCTTATTTGATAAATACATTTTACAGCATAGACTGAATGGTTACTGTTTTGTGACTCTGGACACAGAGCAGAGAAACCTCCTGAACCTGTAAAAATGGCCAAACCTCCACTACCTACAGGCGTACGCAGGAGTGCCTCATCTGTCACTCCCAGTGCCTCTCATAACAGGTAAGATGCGTAGTTGTTCCTGACATAAGGCACTTGTTGGTCTCGTCTCTCATGGGGAGAGAGACTGGTGTCTGAAGGGGTGTCGTTTATAGACAAAGAAACTATGGAGGTCTCGTGCTATAATCCTTACAAGAAGTCAGTGTTTGACCTATGTTGATTAAGTCTTGTATTAAACCGACCAAGTACTACAATAGCATATTCACTAAAGCACTCTAGCACTTCAAAATTCACTGATGTTTATAATAACTTAAACCCTCTGATATTTACAGAGATCTCCCCGATGTCAGAAGTGAGGTAGGACTCTCTCCAGATCTTAACATATTATATCCAAATAATTTGATTTACTGTATTAAAAAAATACCGACTAACAAGGCTAGCACAGTTTTCATGGCTGGTTTCCAAGCTGATTTATGCTGCCTGGTACGGTGGAGGTTTAGCTGAACCGCAAAGTGACCAACTGGTGACTCATAGTCATGCTGGTAATGCTCTGTCATGGTCATCTTTTGTTGTTGTTGTTTTTAGCAGCAAAATATCAGTATTTATTTGTACCTGAGTGAAATGCCATACCAATCACCATCTTAAATCTTTAAAGTCATAATTATACTGAAACCTGACTAAAGGGGCCTGTCCCGATTATATAGGGATCACTGGGTCAGCAAGAATATTGCTTAATTTGAATGAGCAGATTGTATATTTGATCATATGTAACTAGTGCTAGCATTGCCTTTTAGTGTACAGATTAGCATAAAATACTGGAGTTAAATACATAATTTAATATTTGATCAGAAACTAACAGACTAACCATCTACTTCTTCACAGCACTGACGACTTAGTACAGAATGGGCTATACTGTTTTATCTGTCAGCATTAATATGACTTTCTTATTTTTGCATTTGCTCCTGCTTTGGGCTTTTATTAGATGTTTTTCAGTACAACCTTGTAAAACTTACAATGTAAAACATCACTCAGCACCACAGGTCATATAAAATACAATGTTCTGTTTAGTAGCAAAGGTTTACTGCAGTTTGTTTGTTTGCTTTTTGTCTGGTACTTTGACTTTAATGTGTTAATGCTCTGTAAGTCCAGTTTTATGCTTTTAATGATGTCCTGTATTTTCTCTCCTAAACAGTTTCACGATGACCGTAAGCATTTCTTTCGTATATGCAGATTACTTTTAGAGATGTTGTTTCTCTCATTTCATTTGCGTCTAGATGCTCACTTGTCTCTCGTATGTCCTTCACATTCTCACAGATGCCAGACAGAGCTACCACACCTTCCCACACTCCAATCACCTTAGGAATCCATCACCAAGACCACATGGGCATGGTACTCCTCCAGAGAGGTAGTCTTCTCCTCTTAGCAAGAAAGCTTCTAATCCAAACTGAAAATGGCTAACTTAACAACGCCAGCTGATGTGCTGCAAAAAAATATTTTTTATGTGTTGTATACGTGTACAATTCACATTACATCTTGTATAGTGTAAGTTAATGCTTAAACATAATATGTAATGCTTGAAGTTAAATATTGAAATACAATAGAACATCCTACTTTGTGTAATCTACTAACATGCATTACTATTTTACAGTTTTAATAAGCCTGCGACCTTACCCTTTAAGCTGACGGACGGTAAGCGTGCCAGTATGTAAAATTTCACAATTCCACTATTCTTTTATTAGTTGTGTCCAATAAGCACATTTTTTTTGTACATGTCAGCAGTGAACAGCCACAGGAGCAGCTCGAGAACCCCACCACAACACCCAGTGAGGCCGTCTGAGCAGGATACAACGGGAGAGCAGGTGTGTTGTAATTGCTGTAGTGGCCGTTATAAGGGAAGTCCAGTAGGTGGCGCCGTTTCATTAATATTGCACGTCACATACATGGTTCACACCAATTGTCGTTTTATAGATTTACAGCTGAATTATGCTGAGTGCTAATTGTTCTGATTAAGATAAGTGTATGAAATAGAATTACTTACACTTAATGTGCTCATAACATCTTACATAAAATATACATTAACCATAAGGTGTTTCAATTGTATAACACCTTGTGTAAAATGTACATTAACTATTTGAAGCTCAACATATTGGACACAAAATACATTACTATTAGGTGCTTAATTTGCATATCACCCTGTATAAAATGCAGCATACATTAACCTTATGACAGTGTTAATAGTGTGGCATCCAATAGACTAATATTTTAACTAATGCTCACCTGGTAAAAATGCATTAACACCACGATGCTAGACTTCTATGGAACCGGGTATAAAAAGATACTGGACATGAACTCTTTGATGCTGGACTCATGTATATAATAAAGATTTAATATGTACCCTCTATGTATTGACTGATATAATGTATTGTCTGCTGTATTGTCTGAGTTTTGAAATATGTTGTATAAATGTATGCAACCCAGCAAACATTTGGACAGTATGGATAATGCAGAACAAAAAAACTAAACAAAACAAACAACAATTAAAAAAAAAAAAACAGCGCGTCTTACAACTACTCTCATTTCATTGCAGTTGGTATGAAACCACGATATTTCATGTTTTGGCTGGTCATTTCTGGTCAAACATCCATTCCTGCATTTCAGGCCTATAATACTTTACAAATAAGTTGGGTTGGTAAAGCATTTACCAGCAGTGTTGCTCTAAACATGCTACTCTCTTTTTCTTCTTTAATGTAGAGAGGTAAATTACATTTGCCAAGCCCTGGGTACCTTTTTGGTACCTGATCCAACCCCATACCATGACAGACTGATAACCATATGGACGGTCCTTTTTAGACGCCCTCCTAGATGCCTCAGAGTCCATGGAAATCGATGCTTCTTCTGGACATGTTTAACTTGAGACTTTTTTTTAAACACTAAAGTTTTAAGTGGTATATTTGAATGTAATCGTATATTGTAGCGCTTGATAAAGCTGTGCCAAAGTAATCCCTAGCCCATGTCAGTTGATGCATTGTATCTAAGGGATCAGGGATCAGACATGTTCAGCTTAGGGGTGTGCCCTTGCCTTTTAAGCAAAGAAATTTGTTCAGAATTGTTCCATCATATTATGCACTGTATAGTGAGAAATATGCAAAAATATTCTCATACATTTGTTGACAAAATAGAGATCCCAAGTTTGAGGAACAATGGTCAACCCATCTTTGCCCCTCAAAGTCTCTGCTTTTTGTGGATACTGCTTTTATACAAAATCACGATTACAATCACCTGCTGACATCACCTGTTTGAAATCACATCATTATTAATATATATTTTTTATTCTTTTTATGCCCCTATTAGCCCCAAATTGCCCTGGCCCAACCTTTAGGAATGTGTTGCAGACCTGAAATGCAGCCGTTGGCGTTTATTAACAAATTAAATTGAGATGATCCGAAAAAAAAAAAAAAAAATCAACTATATTGGGTCCATACTGTCTGCAAGGATTTATCCATATTTTTATCCACCTTTTTCTGATTTAGGGCTGTACATTAATCACATGATGCTGGACTTTTGTGACATCATCTACATAAAAATATAAATAAACAATGTGGATTGATGAGGATAAAATTTATATTAACTTGATGATGCTGGATTTATGGAGGGACGTGTTAGAAGAAACGATTTGCTAATACTGCCCTATTTGTGTGTCTGTTCTGTAGGACATGAACCCCACTTGGTATGTGGGACAGGTTACACGTGGTGAGGCTGAGGGCTGTCTGAGACGGGTTAATAGGGTGAGTTTTTCTTCAACGTCATCAGCTACATCTACTTCTTCTTAGTGTGTTATATTGCTACACTATATTTGTCTTGCCTTGCTTTAGGATGGTGCCTTTTTAGTGCGGGACAGCTCGAAGGGCTCCTCTACTCAGCCTTACACACTCATGGTTCTGTACCAGGAGAAGGTCTTCAACATTCAGATTCGTAAAGAACAAAACAGCTATGTGCTTGGTACTGGGCTTAAATTTTGTGAGGTATTGCATTGCTGTTTTCATTACAGTAGTACAACTACAGGGGTTAGACAATGAAACTGAAACACCTGCCATTTTAGTGCGGGAGGTTTGTGATGTATCAAGAGCCACGGTGTCCAGGGTAATGTCAGCATATCACCAAGAAGGACGAACCACATCCAACAGGATTAACTGTGGACGCAAGAGGAAGCTGTCTGAAAGGGATGTTCGGGTGCTAACCCGGGTCGTATCCAAAAAACATAAAACCACGGCTGCTCAAATCACGGCAGAATTAAACTGCACCTCAGTTCTCCTGTTTCCACCAGAACTGACTGTCGGGAGCTCCACAGGGTCAATATACACGGCCGGGCTGCTATAGCCAAACCTTTGTCTAAAACCAGGGGTTTCAGTTTCATTGTCCAACCCCTGTAGCTGGGATTACAATATCATAGTTATGCTGATTTTCAATTTCTTCTACAGCCTTTTGCAAACGTCAGTGACATCATCAAGCAGCACACACAGATGCCATTGGTGCTGATTGATGCTAAGAACCGTGGAACACATCAGCAGAATCAGTGTGTTCTGACTCACCCTGCTGGATTTTGATTATCTGAGAGAAGAGCGATTTGTAACTTACAGATGAGCATGTGCATTTCCAGAGGCATGCAATGAGGCAGTGGAAAAATGTTTTACCCTTGCGTGTTACGGATTTAGTCATGGCATTCTGTGGTTCAGTAGGAATGGTTCTACCAATAATCAGAAAGTTGTGAGGTCAAATTCCAGCTCTGTGCTGTCACCTAACCCTCAACTGCACAGACCAATTGTTATTTGCTTAGGATAAGGGCACTAAATGCTGTAAATGTCATGTACTATATTGTAATGCTGGGCAATATTAAATATATACATACAATATACATTATTTTAATATGAAATATTAAAATAATGAATTACCATACATTTTTTCTGAACAGTGTATTGAGACAAGAACAAAACGATGCAACATAAACCTGCAGTAATTAGAACCATACTAAACAACCAAGTGTTGCGTAATATTCCCAAGGTCAGATACTACAGATACTACAGATATACACATTTCTGGCTCAAAACAAAATGCTTGCATGCGACGTCTATTTCTGCTTGAATAAAACCAGCATGTGTCAAAACAAGAAATGTTCGGGGGGGAAAAAAATGTATAAACTGTTTATTTCGGGAAAATAAAGAAGCTGCCATGAGATACTTTGCTGGCAAGACCAAAGAGCTTGGTTTTCCCTTATTTCGGTTAATATCTCCGACAGTTGGAAACGACCTGCAGAGAAACCATCTAACTGCTGTCAGGGATTGGGTGTGCGCTGCTCGCACAAAGGAGATTCAGTTACACAGCGATTTGTTAAACATGTTAACATAGCCCAATAAAATGACAACACGACAATACGATTTGCTAGAGGTAGTACAGAACATTTGCTAAGGGCTGTGTAAATATCTCATATATACCAAAGACGTGTTGTGGGTTTTCGATTTGGGAATATATTATGCAAATACGGGAAAGGGGGGAAAATTAAAGATAAGATTTCTGGAAGGCATCTGAAATTATTAGCACGGAGCGAGGATCACGTTACGTCTGAGCCAGTGAATGACAGGTGTGTGCGTGCGTGTGTGTGTGGGCGGGCGTCTATTCTTGCTATATTTGTGAGTACCAAATGTCCTTGCAATGATTTCTAAAAAAACCTTTCAGTTTTATGGTTTTGCTGGTCCTCACTTTTTTTTTCTTTAGGTTAGTATGGTTAGGCGTTTGTGTGTGTGTCTCCACATTGTTTATTATCAAGTAAAGCTACGATTTATCTTAATAAATTAATAATGACATTCAAACCATAGCGCTTTTAAACGTCTGTACATTTTTCTTAATTTTACCCAGCAAACATGAAAAACACTGCAAGGTGCTCCACCTGGCAATGGCAAAATCATTAACTAAAAGCTTATGTTATAATAAAGCGTTACATTTCTCAAGCACTTTTGAATAAAGTATTGAAAGAAAGGCAAAAACAAAACAATTCATCCATTGGTGGACTAAGTCAGTCAGCTGGCTGCTGCCCAGGTGTCCAAAATCTGCAGGAGAATATCATACTGCTTGTGGCTTGCATGCGGAAAGGAATAATTTAGAATGTGCTTTCTGCTGTGTATTATGGGATTCCCATAGTAAAATTGAAAAACCACAAAACTACCCATCGTAAAACAGGGAGCACCAGCAAATGGCATTAAAATGGCTGTAATATATTTTTTATCATGGATTTTGACCTTCCTAATCCTGGAGAGCACTTACACATTTGCTCTGGACTGATCAGCAGTCCATCAGAGGGCTTGATTGGGATCGCTGTTGCAGAACTGGGTGATTTAGAAACATGAATTATTCCACCTTAAAATGTCCTTGAAATATATTTCAAACATGCTTTGTTTTTTTAAGTTTCCATCAGCTTTTAAAGCACATATGTGTTTTGGTTTTTTAATCATTTTTGTGTGTTTCTAGTCAAGCTCATGTTGCCTGTCGAAGTGAGATGTGTCATACTGGCTGAGATGTCCTGGGGGAAATGGACACCGGCAGGAAAACGTTTAAAAAGTTTTCCATGAAGGTGAAATCACGAGCCGAAAAACCCAAAACAATATTAGTGATCCTCTGAAGATTAGTTATGAAATATGCATTTTATTTCCTTTAAAGTCCTTGAGTTTTTGAAACTATTTTTTACTTAAACTTTGAGATTTTAATCCCTCAATAAATGTTGTATATTTTCACATATGCTGTAGATAACATCCTAAATTTGAGACATCATCATTTTAAAATTCAAAGTTCTTTTAATTATGTGAGTCGCAGGTACAAAATAACAATATCAATCTCCTTTGCAAAATTCCGCTTAATTAAATAATAGGTGCTTCATGCCCCCACATAGTCTTTACATGTTTTAAGAATATTTAGGTGTGGCTTGTTCAGTGAATGCTTCTTTTTTATCAAGATGTGAAGTAGATGAGGACTAGATAAGAACTTTTCATAATAATACAGATTCTGGTATTTAACTTAATAACATGCAGTGTCTGTAGGCTACGGACTGCACTCTATAACATGCTTCAGTGATTAATGCAAATAATAAAAATGTATCTTGCCTAAATATTCCCTGAACTTACTTTAAGGTATTAAATCAAATTTAATAAATTAATGATTTTTAATGTTCTTTTATACAGTAGTTTAATTTAAAACCTATGCAGGCACAAAAAGTATTTAAAAATACTTTTAAAAAAATTGCGTTGACCAACACTGGTATTTATGGATTTCAAATTCCTTTTCTCTTAAAAAGATTAGCATCTATCTGTAAATAGACATGGAGGTTTATAATCATTTATGGTGTCACAGAGAGCTACTTATCCCTCAGAGTTGTCTTAAATGTGGCATAATGTCTCCAACAAATTACTAATGCTTTGGAAATTTCAGTGGCAGTTGTTCAACAATTCAAAAGGTGTATGCTCCAATTCAAGGCGGCTTCTAAAAAAATTACCTCAAAGGTGTTTTCCACTCCGCCTATAATTTCACCAAAAGCAAATAGTGCGTGCTGTAACAGCCAATCAGAGCACAGAGGGCGTAGCCAAACGGGTATAAATTTCCCAGGTGAGACAGGTGGCAGGTTATGGTGCACCTGACCAACCAATGTAGTGCTGGACATACAGTGAGACAAGGAAGACTGTTCAGGCTGGTTTCATCTTCGGCTGGATCAACAGAAGGCAACAGACAGAATCAGGACGAACATGACGTCATTTGTGCCACAAGCCTTGTCACCCCAGTTCCACAACATGGGGCAGGACACCCAAGACTACAGCATGTACAGTGATAACTTTTACAGCCCTCCGGCTCTGCCGAGCCCGCAGCAGGGTTTGACGTCTGCATGTGACCTGGTGGACTACACCAACCCACCCACCAACCCTTATTTGTGGTTCAGTGGACCTGCGCTTAATGCTGCTCAAAACCTCGGGGGAGCGCCCCCGCCCTATGGAGTGCAGAGACCCTACATCGGTGCAGGCATGGGGGCCCCAGAAGGAGGTTTCAGCTGGTTTTCCCTGCCTTCTCAAGAGGACCTGATGAAACTTGTCAGACCCCCATATTCATATTCAGCTTTGATTGCCATGGCAATCAATGTGGCCCCAAATCGCAGACTCACTCTCAGTCAAATCTACCAGTATGTGGCAGACAATTTCCCGTTCTACAATAAGAGCAAGGCTGGCTGGCAGAACTCCATTCGTCACAACCTTTCACTCAACGACTGCTTCATGAAGGTACCAAGGGATGATGATGATCCAGGTGAGACTGTGTTTTTGTTGTTTGCTTGTTTTTTTTTTTTTGTTTCCACAGATATTTTTGATATAGCAAACGAACGTATTTGGTAACTGGTTGGCCTGGTTACAGTAATAACATATATCTACTGTTTCTGCAGGCAAGGGTAACTACTGGACTCTTGACCCAAACTGCGAGAAGATGTTCGATAACGGCAACTTTCGGCGTAAGAGAAAGAGAAAATCTGACGCCCTGGAAGACTCAAAAAGCTATGCAGGAACAGACTCCCCTGCGTCCAGCCCGAAAGACCAGAGCACCACCGGTCACGACTCAGACAGAGGACCGTCTCCAGTTTCATCAGGCTCTACTCCCTGTCTGAATGGCTTCTTGTCTCAGATGAACAAATTGGGTTCAAGTAGCATGCGAGAGCCTGTCGTGCTCCCCTCTATGCCACTGAGCATGCCTTTGGACCCCCAGAGGGTCTCTCCAACAGAAGGCTTTGGCTCATTCTCTCCAACTGCTACCGTACCACAGTGGGAGACCCAAGTTGCTCCCCCGCCCCAGTCCAACATCCCAACCTCCCCCTCTCGCTACATCGGCAGTTACAGTGACTCAATCCTTAGTCAGTTCAGTAGCCATCTTTACCCAGGCCTGGACTCCAACATGGTATATGCACGGGATGGCACTGAAGTGTAGAGCAAAAAAAGACTGTAGTGTTTTTCACCAGGCACTTGACACGAGCTAAACGAGCTAACGGAAATCCAACAGTGCTGCCTGAGTCAGTAGGTCAAGCACACAGAGAACTTTCCCTGCTTGAACTCGCTGTGCGAATGCACATGCACTCAGCCGTCACCCTAACTGCAGATAACATCTCATTTCAGGTTGGAGCCAAGTATATTTGGTACGCCAGTAGCCAGGGTGTGTTGTAAAATCATTTAACTGTACAATATATGTTGTGGTCTAATCACTGCACTGAATATATATGTGTGTGTTTTATAATATTTTGTAACTGTGGTATGTTTATGTGCATCTGTGCCGAAATAAAACCACGATGAAACAGATAGTTTGGTATGACTGTATCTTATACTAGAATAACTGAATACAAATGAAATGAATGATATGAAGTTACATTACATTGACACTATAATGCAGCTGTATTAGTAAAAACTATGGCATCTCAATAACTCCAGTTGAAGAAACGTACCAAAATGGTACATGCCTCCAAAATGCAAATAAAATCTGACTTGAATTGAGCAGTGCTTGTGTCTGGCAGGAGTTCTCTGTTATTAGAGTCACCTATACACTTAGGGAGTGTATGTATGCGTGGGGGGTGAGGAGGCTAGCCAAAGGATCCGTTGAACAGCAACCCCTAAGAGAAAGGCAGGGGGTGGGTGGTGGGGGTGGAGACAGGTTTGACAGCAGGAAAAATGATAAATGATGCAAAACTTGTTCTTCTAGGTTTCCAAGTATCCTCTGCAGTCCCTTCACTTACTAACAACTAACGTGAAAGCAAAATAAATCATTACGCTATTTGATTTTCCTCTTTATTGACACATTATTAAAAGGTGACCATTTTATTACCTTCCATGACGTCTTTGTGGGTGTAAATGCTTTGTTTGGGCGTGGCACACTCGAGTGGTGGATCTGAAATTCTTTTGATATGCTGCACCTCAATTGATGTGGTTCAGTTCAGACCATTAGGACCCGAGAATATTTTCTTTCAAACTTATGGTAGGTCACCTGAGCATTCATTCATTTATTCTTCCTTAAAAATATTTATCTTGATCAGGGCTGCGGTATGTACTGATAAAAACCTAAACACTGATTACAAAAATTAGGTGATATTTCATGATGGGATATTTCATTTTGTAGGATCCATTGATTATTGCGTGTACGTATACATATTTATTGTGAGCTGTGTTCGTACCCTGCCGATGCTTCTACATGTTTATATATGCTGGACGGGCACCAGGAATTGAAAGAAAAAAAAAAAAAACGTGAGAAATGTTTTTTTTGCCTAATTGCCCAATTACGCTACAGATAAATCTGTCAATAGGTGCTCTGTGTGTGTAATTTGAATTTTTCAAGTTCTTAAAAATACCCACAAAAGAGAACCTTTTGAAAATGTTTACGTCAGGGTTTGGCTAACGTCTGTATTATGGAGACGGGCCATGTACCTGTCTACTTCTGGCAAGGCAGGCCACAGCAATCATATCCGCAGTGTTTATGTTTCCAGTAAATACCTGGATAACGTGTTGATGATGCGTGGAAGGAGCCTGAGGTGAGGGGTTCCCCCAAAGCCAAAATGACTTGCTAAAACACTGAATGCACACGTAGGTTTCGAAGTCAGAAAGCAAATACGTGCAGTTACTTTACACTGATGTTATTCAGAATGTAAACATTTTTAACACGTCTTAACACGACACTAGTAGGGAACAAACCTTTCCTAATATAATATACGTGCCATTTATGATGCAAAAAGGGTACAGAAATATATGTCAGCTGTAACTTGATCTCTGACCCTGGGTTTGTGTGGGTTTACCCCGGGTACTCCGGTTTCATCCCATTGCAAAGATGTATTAGTTATGTTCCCAAAGAGTCCTTAATTTCAGTGTATGTAGGAGTGTGTGAATGTATTTGCAATACGATGGATTAACAAGCTTGTTATTGCAAATGAAAGTATTTTGGTAAAGCCTGGTTACAGTAATCACATATTTCTACTGTTTCTGTAGGAAAGGGAAATACTGACATCTTGACCCAAACAGCGAGATGATTCTCTTACAACATTCGGTGTAAAAGAAAGAGGAAATCTGACTCCCTGGCCAAAGACGACTCAAAGGGCTATGCAGAAACAGACTCTGCTGCATCCAGCCTGAAAGACCAGAGCACCCCATTGGCACCCTTGGTTATCACTGCCTTGTTCCCTGCGTCACTTGCTAAGCACGGGCTTTCCCACAACCCTGACTAGGCTGTATATAAATGGGCAATGTCTGAAATCTTTAAGAATATCCAAAAGCACACACCCATTTGTATATGTTTAACACTTTTAACTTTATATGCATCTTACCTTTAAGGACAGAAATCAACAGAACAATGCACACACACATGATCTTTGACATAATTAACTGCTGATAGTTGAAAACTTTGCTTTTTATAGCATCAGAACATTTTCTCATGTAATAAAAAATATGTCTGGTTATATAGGTACTTGGGAGAACTAAGGGAAAATAAAAGGTTTGAGAACCAGATCTAAAATCCACACAAAATCAGATACGTTAGCAACACAAAACAAAAACCTCCAGAGAACAAGTCAGAAAGGCTAGAACATTTACTACATTTATCTTCTGAAACTCACTGTCACAGGAATGTGAGTATATCGTTAAAATATAAAAAGCCAAATGACAAGATATCCAGCATTTGATATCATTAATAACTTTGTATTCTAATCCTAAATGCTAACTGCAAAAAAGCTAGCTAGCTAACGTGTCCTGTCAGAAAGTACACGTTAGCTGGCAAGTTTACTTAGCAAAACTTTTCCTAAGCCTAGTTTTTATATAATATGTTTTCTAGCAATATTTTTCTTGGCACCCACCCATGACATTGTATTCATTCAGAAACATATTTTTCTCGGTCTTACAGTTCTCTATATTAGTGGAGTTTTTTTATTACTAACAGTCAGTTTAATAACTTATGTCTAAACAAGTACAACATTTGTACAACTCTTTTATATACACAAGTAAATATAAATATGAGTAAAAGTATCTTCATTTTTGCTTAATGCTACAGTGCTCACAAAAAAGGTTGGTAATTGTGTGAAACAGTTCATTACACTTGACCTTTCTTGCTGCTTTCTGTATCAGTAATTGTAATTTTACATGGATTTTTGGTTCTGCTAGAAGGTAGCTGCAGTGGTATTTATTGATCATGTGGCTCCAGAAGTGATCTATTGAGATTGAATGCATTTGTCAGTGGTTATAATGTATCTCTGGTTCACGTCTTGAAGAAATTCTACACGGTGAGCCAATAGTCACAGGACACGCCGTGTGCTGCGTCGTGGACTTTTCACAAAGGCTTCTAAAACTATTGTTGAGACTTCTTTGTTGGTGGCAGTCTTTGTACGAAGGTGACTTGTCATCCACAGTCCTGGTTTCTGTGAATTTGGCTATGAGGGATGCAACAGTGCTGGGTGAAATTGGTGTATCTTTGTGGGTGTCGGTTGTTGAAGTCTGTTGCTATGACAACAGCTGCGTTCCCCAGACATCAGAATCTCATCAGAATTCCATCTTCAGTTACTTCTTAACTTTTTGAACCTTTTGAGCCTTCAAGATGTCGACCATGTTCAGGACATAGCCTAAAAGATGGGCCCACTTACCCATTACTTGCTGGGGTATTCAGATATATCATTTTCCCTTTTGTTTCTGAAATACAAGAATGTCCTGTGGCTTTTGGCTCACCTTGTATTTATGTCTGTTCTAAATGCGTCCACAGCTTAGTTTAAATGCAGATATTCCAAACTCAAGATGTATTTACCAAGTGTGGACAGGTGTGAGACGGTCCATTTAACAGCATTGAAACAAAGTCAAAATAAATGTATTTATATTCCACTTTTTACAACGGAGAATTGTTCAACCAGATGATAGTTGAGCAAGTTTGGAATGACAGTGGCAAGGGAAGCCCCAAAGGTTATAAGGAAGAAACCTTGGGAGTACCAAGACTCAGAAAGGGACCAAATGTCCTTAGGCAACCTAGATGATATATGTAATGTATACGTTACCTAATAAAGTTACCTAATTAACAAAGGTGTGTCTAGTACCTAGTTGAATGCCGGCATCCATAACAATATTAAAAAATAATTTTGTTGTGTTTTTTTTAATAGAAATCTGTGCCCTTTGCCTTCCAAAGTGTTGGTTGTGTGGCTTACAGGCTTAGCATTAATGGAAGTTTTCTCAGATTTGTTGGTGTCTTTCCAGTCACAGTCTCCCTTAGATCTTCATATTACAAAATTATATTACATTATATTTCAAATATTTTCCATATAAATAAATATAAGTTATATCAAAATGTACAGGTTTTTTTTAAACAGTTACACATACATAATAAAACTCTTGAGTGAGGACTAAGGATTCAGTGAAAGAATAAATGAAAATAAATATAGAAAAAAAACTAAGAAATTGGGTTTGAATTGAAAATCGGATAAAAATAACCAACGGAGCAAAAACAGTGACTGTTTTGGGATGTGCTAAAGAAAGAAGGAAAGATTTTGAATAGTCTGACATTATGTGTTATAAAACAGACAAAGTCACTTTCCTATAACAATCAAAGTCAAAGTTATAATAATTGTAGTTTATATTATTGTAGCTGCAGGGCTTTGTACTCTTTCGTTTACTGGATGAGGGCAGTTTTAGTAGCCATGAGCCATTTGAGTCTGACTCGCATGCGTGCAGTCCATCGTGTGCTTGTTACCTGTCTTGGCTAAGAAATCCTGAGGGAGGTGAGAACGATCAGGGGATCTTTCCCACCATTGCGAAAGCAACTTTCTCTTGTTCTGGGATGACTTGGTATTCCATCCAGGAAACGCTTATGAGAATAGGTGCCATGGCCCTTGCTGACTAAAAACACAGCCTCAAGATCAGTTTTGGAACCAAATCATGATTAGTTGATCGTGAAATCGTGTTTTGCATTTCTAGCCTAATGACCAGTGATTAAAAAAAGACTCGATTACATTAAATATCCTAATGACAATCCAGAGTGTGTAAATTAATCATGGCAGCCCATAAATCAGCGAGTGTTGGATGTAGATAAGAGTGGTCTGTCTGCCTGTCACAGACTGGCTCCCTAGTCAAACACATTCCTGTCCTTACTTCTTCCCTGTGCTGTTTATTTCCAAAACATGACCATCCACTGTCTCCATGCAAGCAACTAGGCCTCTCCAGTTAGACTTATCTAGTTTATCAAAGTGATTGGATCTAAGCAACACAGAAAGTGTGCCTCATGTTTATAGTCATGTGCCTGCCAGAGTGCTTCAGATTAAGATCGGGGTGGCAGACTGCCCTTGGCCTAACGGAACACCTTAGTCATTTAACCATGGAATTCGTAATTTATTTAAAGTCACATTAATACTTGAACTAAAGAGAAGGACGGTATTACCAGTAAAATCAAGCATATATTTTTTAGGACCCCTGCATATACAGTGCTGTGTCAAAGCACCTTTCTATTAGATATATTTCATTATCTAACCATATATAATTATTTCATAGACTCTTTATTGGAATATAAACAGAAAATACAGGAAATGTGTATGCAGTATTTAAAAACAGGAACCCCCCCCCTCCAAAAAAACAGCTTTTGTAAGCTACAGGGGCAAGTATTTAGTGTGACCTCCCCTTATATAATAACAGGGGAGGTCACGCTATCGTCGGGATTCCAAGCTGATCCTGTTATAGTCTGAGCTTGATCAGGAACGGTCTTTTTTTAAGGGTAACAGCCAAGAAACATAAGGAACAGGGTGAAAAGGCTAAGATATGATAATACTTACAAAGTTTTGGAGTGAAGATCAGTTGACAAGAGTATTTTGTAGTGACGATTCCAAGTTTGAAAGTTTTGGGTCCAGCCGTCCCCAATATGTTGTACATGATCATTATACCATTGCTAATACAACACATCTAATGGTGGCCTAAAACTTTTGCACCTTACTGTAAATTTAACAAACCATGTGACTTTTCTACCAGTGCATCAAAACATTGCTAATGGAAACATAATACCTGTGCAATATTTGAAAATCAATTAAGAAGAGAAATAAAACTATTATTAAACCTGTCATATGTTTCACTCTGTAGAACCTCATTATCACCACTAAAGATGCTCTGATAATCTGATAAGTGTTGCATGTGCTGCTGACACTTACATCGTTTCAGAATTGCCCAGCCCAGCCCTGTAACCCCACACTCACACTTTTATCTTTATTGATACAACAACGTCAATATCGTCTCTACCGTCTGCACTGAATTCTGACGAGTCACCTCTAGTCCAACGACAGTGTAAGTGTGCATGGTATTTACTGACACACTCCACATCAAGGGGGCAGCGCTGTTTGTAAACACAGGGCCCGATAGGCTCAGAGATAACAACAGCTCGATTATAGAAGCCCTGGAGCTCCATGAAGTGCAGGTGTAGGCAGAAATGAGCCACACTGAAAAAGCAGATGTTCACCTGGAGCTCCTGCTACCTGTACTAGTGCTCAGTTATTAGTACCTTCACCTGTTCAGCTGCCAAAAACAAGCCTAGAGTTGCTTGAGAATGCTAGAACTGAACATGCTAAAAAAATAAACACTATAATACTTATAGAAGTATTGTCTTCAAAAGAAAAAAGTAATATGTCATTTTTAGAAAACATTTAAAAAATCTGGCATAACTTTTAAAACTACACATATAAATAAAATTGAATATTAAAAAAAAAATATATATATATATATTTATATAAATAAAATGTAAAGAGCAGACAATTTTGAACACTACAATCTAAAATATTTATATGAATAAAGTGTAAAGAACTGGAACTATTTTAAAAACTACACACTAAAATATTTATATAAATAAAATGTAAAGAGAAGAAACAATTTTAAACACTACATTTTAAAATATGTATATGAATAAAGTGTAAAGAACTGGAACAATTTTAAAAACTACAATCTAAAATATTTATATAAATAAAATGTAAAGAACAGGAACTATTTTAAAAACTACAATCTAAAATATTTACATAAATAAAATGTAAAGAACAGAAACTATTTTAAATACTACACACTAAAATATTTATATAAATAAAATGTAAAGAGAAGAAACTATTTTAAAAACTACAATCTAAAATATTTATATGGATAAAATGTAAAGAACAGGAACTATTTCAAAAACTACCCAGTAAAATATTTCTATATATAAAATGTAAACATCAGGCACAATTTTTAAAACTACACACTAAATACTGTAGTTCTATAAATAAAATGTATAGATAAGGCACAATTTATACATGTATACGCTAAAATATGTATATGAATAAAAAAGTAAAGATACACTTTTTAAAAAATAAATGAATAATTTATATAAACATAAGATAAGCTTTAGACACAATTTTATAAACTACACACTAAATTAGATTTTCATGAAAATGTAAAGTTAAAACTACAATATTCCTAATAATAAAATGCCAAAATGTCAGACGTAATTTTAGCACATTCCCAACATTAAATAACTACAGTTGAAATTAAATAAATAAAAACAACAAAAATAGAAATCTCTTAGTGTAGCTCTAGAACCAAACGATTTATTTGTAGAGTTAAACTCAGAGACAGAAACAGTGGGGGGCCAAAGATCTGACAGCACTAGTGAAAATGCTTGTTTGGATTCTTTGTGCAGAAGGATTCATAATGCAGCAAGATAATGACCCAGAACTACATGGAGACCACAAGAACTACATAGAGTTCCTTCCCAGTCACCTGAACTAAAACCAGTCAAGGATTTATGCAAGCACAGAGAAAGTCAAGCATTCAGTAACATCCCCAGACGCTCTTTGGAGAGGGTCATGAGATTTTCCTTGAACTTTCCAATACAGCAAAGAACACAGCAAATATCTGTAAATGTATCTTTTTTTAAAGATTCAACTTGTGACTCTGATGATATGTTTTGTAATAATAAATTGTATTCTTAGAAATATGCAACAAATATGGACCAAGTACTGAAATATCCTGTTCAGGAATAAGTTCTATTACTCTGATGAAATTTTACTTCAGCACAAGTGAAATGACTCATCTAAAAATCTACCAATCAGACAGGTGTCTTAAATTTTAGTTCCAGTTTGTTCTCCTGCCCATCATTCACTGGGGTAATCTTTGGACCACTTTTTTTTTCATTATTTAGTACTACTTCAAATAAAACATACTTAAGTGAAATTACAGATTTAAAAAACTATTTCAAAAAGTACAAGAACTTGAAAAAAACTACTTAATTACAGTAACATGTCCTGGCTTGTGAAGATGGCAATGAGTTTGCTGCACTCTTTTGATATTTTAAAACATCGTCTTCTAACTGTCTTCTCAGCATATTTGTGTAGCCCCAGACTGTATGACACACACCCTCCCTACCCAACAGACCCCTATACCATGGCTCCCTACCCGTATAATATGCTACCAGTCCCACGGGTTTCCCTCAAGATGTCCTAACGTATCAAAGTAAACAAACACACAGAGGCACAGGACTAATCTGTCACAACGCGAGGCGGTTTGCCATGAATACTTCCATCTGACAGGAGATTAACTAAGTCACAGGTGAAAAACGAAGGCAACACTCTCAGTGATGCTTGAAACCAAACACACAAATAATCAACCAAATCAAGCCAAAACATCTTCTGGGCAAGTATAGACAGCCCACCGGCATGACTGTAAAGATATACATAGACCTTGTTAGACTCCATTCTGGAAAACATATATATAGCACAGACCTGCAGTAGCTGGTCTTATCTGGTTTCTTCTGGCAAAAGCTAGACCACTGTTGATTAAAAGTAGGTGGGGAAATATAAAATAAACCGAAGAGAAAGGTAAGACAACACTTAGCAATTAGACTCAGTTAATTAGTCCATTAAAATAGTTCTACCTTGAGTTGAATACTGTGCTATATATAGTGGGTACGGAAAGTATTCAGACCCCTTTACATTTTTTACTCTTTTTTTCATGGCAGGCTTTTGCTAAAATCAATAAAGTTCATTATATTTCTCATTCATGTACACTCAGCATCCCATCTTGACAGAAAAAAAACAGAAGAACATGTCGAATTTTTTGCAAATTTCTTTAAAAAGAAAAACTGACATATCACGTTCATAAGTATTGAGACCCTTTGCTGTGACACTCATATTTAACTCACAAGCTGTCCAGTTCTTCTTATCCTTCTTGAGATTGTTCTAAATAAACTTATTAGACTTGATTAGGAAAGACACACACCTGTCTATATATAAGACCTCACAGCTCACAGTGCATATCAATGCAAATGAGAATCATGAGGAATCATGATTACTTTCTGTACCCACTATGTGTGTGTATATATATACACAGCGGGTGAAATGAGCATTGAACACGTCACCATTTTTCTTAGTAAATATATTTCTAGAGGTGCTATTGACATGAAATTTTCACCAGATGTTGGAAACAACCCACGTAATTCATACATACAAAGAAATCAAACCATAGATGTCCAGAAATTAAGTTCTGTGTAATAATGGCACAGGAAAAAAGTATTGAACACGTGAAGAAAGGGAGGTGCAAAAAGGCATGGAAATCCAAGACACCAGCTGAACTCTCTGAGTAATTAGAAAGCAATCCTGTCCCTTGTCAGTGCAAATTAATATCAGCTGGTTCAGTCCCAAATGATGGCCTGGTATCACACAAGAAACATATCATGATGGGTAAAAATAAAGAGCTCTCTTAAGACCTTCGCAACCTTATTGTTGCAAACCATAATGATGGCATTGGTTACAGAAGGATTTCTAAACTTCTGAATGTTCCAGCAACCACTGTTGGGGCCATAATCTGGCAATGGAAAGAACATCGTTTCACCATAAACCGACCACGACCAGGTGCTCCTTGCAAGATTTATGACAGAGGAGTGAAAAGAATTATCAAAAGAGTTGTCCAAGAGCCAATGACCACTTGTGGAAAGCTTTAGAAAGACCTGGAATTAGCAGGTACAATTGTTTCAAAGAAAACAACAATAAACAATACGTATTGCACTCAACCACCATGGCACCTTGTTTAAAGTTTGCTGCGCAACATTTAGACAAGCCTGTGAAATACTGGGAGAATATAGTCTGGTCAGATGAGACCAAAATTGAACTCTTTGGATGCCATAATAC
>JAUZST010030038.1:0-29448 GCA_034779995.1 Parotocinclus haroldoi | reverse complement strand
CTGTTATACACTACATAGTGCACTATATCTGTATTAAGATCTGTTATACACTACATAGTGCACTATATCTGTATTAAGATCTGTTATACACTACATAGTGCACTATATCTGTATTAATATCTGTTATACACTACATAGTGCCCTATACACACACAAACATACCCGCATATGAAAATATTTGTTTTTCTGCAGTTGAAACATATATTACGTGTGTATGTGTGTGTGTATATGTGTGTGCAGCCTGTGATGGACTTGTCTACAATTGTTTCCACCTTCAACCTGTTCTGCCAGGTCTTGGTTCCTTGAAACCTCAATTGATTGAACATATGGAAGGGACTTATTGGTGAATAAATAATCCCACATTTAACATAAATTTCAGTAACCATAAATACATTTTTCACCCATTTTGCTTGGAATAAAACGTACACAGCTTTTTTTTAAAAAGGCCCTTTTTTGTTTTTAAAGTTTTTTTTTCCTGGTTCTGACATGGTAGGTTCTCCATTTGGCAATGACATATTTTATATCCTATCATTGCTACTTATCCCCGTGCTTTCTTTTGGTTAACGCTTCCCAACTGATTTTACTGAACTCCTGTACCTACGTATAGCATAGTCACTGTCCTCTAGAGGAAATTTACTCGCATACGGAGACATTTATCTCTCTCTCTCACTCACTCACTCACACACACACACACACACACACACGCTTACACACACTGTGTGTGGCTGTAAGGGTGATGGCTGGGGATTGATGTTAAGTCTGCTTAAGCATCTGGATTTAATGCTCCATTAAGGTCATCTGCTGTTCAGCCTGCACCTGTAGCAACCATATTCAAAACTGCCCCTCTTTTTTCATTTTACCTCCCTTGATGCCCATGTTCTTCTCACTATGCTTGCACAACTTTTTAGATCTACTGCTGTATGGTTTTGGTCTATGAATTGAGCATTGCACCACAGTCCTCAAAGGTACAGTCAGCAACTGAATTATCTGCTTTAAACCTTACAAAAAATAATAAGCTGCTTTCTTTTTGGCATCCATACACAAAAACCAGTAGGATGTATTAGAAGGCATAACCGTTTGAATGGGGTGCTGCCCTTCTTCACTGCTCATACATTTTGAACGGAGTAGTGATTTAAAACGTGCTTTAATGACAAAAAATGTAAACACGACTAAAACAATTGGTAAAAAAGGTAGAAATAGTATTGTATGGTTGTGCCAATTATGCATTTACTTAATAATTTTGTAAATCTTTGTTGAAAAATAAAAAATAAATAAATAAATATAAATAAATACAATAAACACAATAAATTCTGAACAGATATAAGACTTAAAATATAAGGCTAAAACATATTGCCTTGTACTTTCAGGTAGAGCCCTGGTTTATTGGAAACACTGCCACCATGCAGTGTTCCGTATTCAGTAAAAGTAAAAGTTAATGGTATTGTTGGTAACACTTCCACCAAGCAGTTAGTGTTTAGGTAATTTAGTCATTTAACAGGTGCTGTTTTTCCAGAGTAGCTTACAATATGTTGTAGGTACAATAATGCAAGTACTTTATGATCTATAAGTATTCACTGTCAGTAAAACCAGAAAGTAATTTTCACAGTTTGACATTAAAGTCTCATATCATAAAAATACTAAGAACTTGAGAATAAATTGACAAAAATACAAATAAAATGCAGGTACAGCAAAAGTGTAGGATAGAAGAGATATTATTCTTGGTATTGTTTTAAGAGATGAGACTTCAGACGTCTGTGGAAGGAAGATAAACACTGGACTGCTGTGGGCTGTTCATTCCACCCACAGAATTCAGGTCACTGACACATTAAGTTCTGGCCTTGAGGGCACGGCTCAATCTCAGAGAAGAACGTACCAGGCGCCCTTAAGTTGAAGACATGAGTTGGTATGCAGATATGAGGTTCTGAACCAAAAAAATGTAAATGTGAAGCAGAACCTTAGGAAAAGCCAGGACAAAAGAGTAAAACTGAATCCTGGCTACAACAGGAAGGCAGCAGAGAAATCTTAGTAAAGGAGTGGCATAAACCAGACATGCTGCAGCATTTGTAATGCTCTTTAGCAAAGCACTAAACTGATGTAAAGTTTCTTCCTTGCTATTGTCGCCGTAGGCTTGCTCTATTTGGGATTGGCTTTATAAGAGAATATAATGTTGTAAAGCTGCTTTGAGACAATGCACTGCTGTAAAAAGCTCTATATAAATAAATCTGACCTGACTTGACTGTTGATGAGGGTCTGTATGAGGATCCGAACAGTTTCTTGAACTATTGTGATGCTGTGCAGAATAAATCTGCTAGATCTAGTAGTTGATGTAACATGGCTAGAAAGATTGAGGTTGTTGTCCAAAAACACACTAAGATTCGTCAATGTGGGAGGGATAGACAGAGACACCACCTGTGTTTACTGGAGAAATTCAGTGTCGTGGAGTTCTTTGCCAAATAAAATGAATCAGTTCAGTCTTGTCAGGACTGAGCTTCAGATGGTGTTTTGCCATTCAGGGAGATATGAAAAAGGAAGTAAGATTTTAAACTTTGGAGGTGGGTGGTGGAGGTGAAGGTATTAATCAAAGTTGAGTAACATTTCTGTAGCAGTGATATGAGAAGCCATGGGACCGATTCAGTGAGCCCAGTGATTTAGTTTACAGAGAGAACATACCAGATCCCTGATGGACTCCTGTAGTAATCATATAAGGTGATTGGTAGAATGGGTCAAAGTGTATCTCACCATGTTGCCTGTTAGTATTGATTTTATAAATATGTTATCAGGCTAGGTCATGTCCCCATGCTCAGGTCTTCACATAAGTCAATGCAAAAGTCTTTGGATAGTAATTGAAAGAGGGAAACAGGTCTTTCGTCAGACACTTCAGCTTGTTTAAGAGATGGCTACATCATTAGGTGTGTAACTCAGGCCGTGTTGAAGAGAGAAGTAAACAGGTCAGATGACAGTGATGTTTTCATCAGTGTTGTGTTATATGGTGCAAGATTGTTGACTATTGCCAGGAGAAATGTCGATGGTACTTGATGGTACAATAGACAATTTGTGGTTACTAATGTCAACACGAAGTATGCTATGTGGTTGGATGTTACAAAAGTGTGAGTTATGAGCATGAGTTTTCTTCTCCTCGGATAGATTACAGAATGATGACTGAATGTTAGTCATATTTTGGCCAAACTCGGTCATTATATGACCGACTAGGAGGAAACCTTGAGATGCATGAACTGATTATTTTAGTCCAGAATAATTTTTACATAAGAATAAAGAGAGGAAAGCAACGTTCATTTTGATCAGACCAGTACCCCCACCCTGACCAGAAGATCTAGAAGTAAATATGGTATATTAACATAAATATGGTATTAGGAGTTGGAGTGGGTCAGAAATAACAGACACGTGTGTGTTGAGTGCTGAACTGTCCTTCCCCCACTTTCTTATTGTGCTTCCCCCTGTGGACTGCTTGTCAATGGAAAGATCTCACAATGACAGGAAGACAAATTTGTGTTTGTGTGTGTGTGTGTGTGTGTTCATACGTGCAATCAGTACGAATACACGCACAGAGCTTTTACACTTTTACATTCAATTGGCTGCCTTCCTACTTAAAATGGTTCCAAAATGCCTGATGGAAGATTTGATTGACAGACAAGGAGAGGCACCACCTAGACCTGATTGGTTGAATGTTTATTGTTCACATCATTTTTGACAGCCACTGTGTAAAAATAACAGTAGCATGTTCTATGTTAAAAACCTCTGAACACACAATTAAACATACAACAATGAGAATCAGTACCGTGATAAATAAACTAGACCACAAACATACTGTCAGATGTCTGAAGCAAAAAGGTACGTGCTTTATAGAAACCATGCAATGGCCATGAACTTTTCAACCACTGAATCATCAGGTAACAAAAAGTCAAACCCAACGTAATCTCCGTCCATACGGAACAGTGAATATAAGAGCTAAAGTGAGAAAAGAAAGATCTACCCGTTTTAGCAGGTGTATTTGTGCACAATATTTATGACACATTAGCAGCTGACAGAGACAAGCCAAACTAAGCCTGTACCTATATTTCTCTCAAAGAAGAATCCACAACAGATTCTGAAAAGCAACTTGGTACAAACACTTATGATACATGGTTAATGTTTGTGGAAAGCTATTCTAATTAGTGCCTACTGTTATTTTAGCCAAATTCACTGCATGTTTATAATACACACTATACAGGCATTCAAGATTCAGAAACAATATATACACTGCTCAAAGATTTCTTGTTTTTGTGAGCAGTATATTACAAAAAAATTGTCAGCATTAACATAGAACCTGGCTGACTTGGGTGTGCAAAACAGTGCCGAGAGAAGATAATCACACCATTTAGATTTTTTTTCTTACAGCCTGAAATGAAAATCTGTCACCTCACATAACAAGAAATGCATATCAGTTCTGAATATTATTTTTAAAAAAATGAAAAATTATGATTGCAGGCTTGGAAACATAATCAGCCCTCTGATTTAATGCTTCAAATTTTGTTTTAGTTCTTTTACTTGTTCTGTAGTCAGTAATTAATTGCTGTAATCAGTCTGGATATGCCCATATACTCAAACACTTTCCTGCATACCCTTAGGCTACTGTGCTATATTTGTAAAGGTGTTTTATTGTTGTTGTCATACTGAAAGGCAATGCACCTGCACATCTTTCTAGCAAATGACTACATATTTTCCTCAATAATTGGGGTGTACTCGGCAGCTACCTTGCCTGTTTAACTTCACTCCAAACCAGTTCCCATTGAAGAAAATCCCCACAACATAATGTTGCCACCATACTTCTCAGTAATTATTTCTTATTTTTCGCGTTTAGTTTTCACTAAAAGAAGTGCATGGATTTCAGTCCAAAAGATTCAGTCTTTTTCTAACACAAACATAATACATTTTGCCACATGGAATCAGTTACCCTCAACTCACCTATTCCTCCAACAAAAGCCAGCTTTGTGTAAAGGCTGTGAAATTAACACATGCACAGCCTGATCAATCTCAGACATAAAGGCCTACAAAGTTGCCACTGGCCTCTTGCTAGCTTATCTCAACACTACTTCTTGAGCTGTCAAGTTTGGAGGGACGACCATTTTAGGGAAGGTGTTGGTGGTGCCATAAACTTTTCACATCTTAACAATGATCTGAATGATACTCTTGGGGATAGTTACAGCCTTAAAAGTTGTTGTGTCTTTTTCCTAACTAAGCTTAGCTGTAGCTTTTCTACAACTTCCCAAAAGTGACTGGGTCGTCTTTGAGAAACAGCTTTCAAGTCATGGTGACTTATTTGACTTAGCATGCATTGCTAGTACTGGAATATCCAAGGAACAGTCACTTTTCTTCTGAATTATTCCAAACCCTTACAAATCTTATCAGTTAACCTAGTGTGTAATCTCGAAGGTGACTGGTTGTCTGTGCTAGTTTATAATGGTTATTATACTATACTATACTATACTATACTATACTATACTATACTATACTATACTATAATATACTATACTATACTATAATGAAAACAGGCAACCCTGAACAAGCAAACGCAAATTAAACACCCAAAAGTGTGAAGGACAATGCACTATGTGAATGCCCAGTCAATGCCCATAAAAATCTGAAAAAGTGGACCACGGTTTGACATACGAGTAGAAAAACACATTCACAAAACAACCCTCAGAAAGCAATGAGCAACAGCCCTACAGCAAAAAGTGTGCTTACAAATGCAGAATTGTTAAGCAGCTATGAGCCATTTGTGCTTATCAACATTATATCATCAGTGATGCAGTCTTTCAGACTGTTTAGCCTTAATCTGTAGGTGTGCTTCATTATTCACACCGCACATATGCCAGCTCTGCCATGTATTCATTATTTCCATTCACTTTATATAGGTCTAGGTAAGAAGCAACAAGCCAGTATAGGTAAACTGAACTTACCTAGCATTTGTGGGAGTGTGTAGCCTTAGTTCAATACAATACAATAGTTTAGAGCCAAGGCTGAAACTTTATTTTCCCTTCAACGTGCTCATGAGGGTACATTACAGTTTATATTATGTTAGAATCTGTGAACTGTGAATTTTTGACCTTTTAAATCCTGTTTAAATCCTAATATTAAATTAAATTAATTAAAATGTTAACTGTTCAAGTCATGGAAATTTGCACATCAATTAGTCTAGTTATAGAACTAAATGTCCCCTTTCTTCCCTAAAACAGTACTTCATTCAGCGTGTCTCTTCAAACCCACTGTTATTGCTAGCTAGCCTCATTCCACACCATCTTACCAGCTTTCTCCACCCCACTCTCTTCTTAAGTACATTCACCTATTCAACAAGAGCTTTTACCCTAAGTGACTCACAAAAGAGACAGGCTACAAACCAAACAAGAGTGCCCACATGCACACACACACACACACGCACATACACACGCATGCATGCACACGTACGAATGAACAGACACACATACACACAAACAAGTTTGTCTTTCTATAACTTTTAGGACTTTGCATTGACATAGTATTATTATAGATAATCAAATCTATGCCTTCACCTATCTCTAGCCTTAACCTTAGTAACCTAAAGCAAATGATATAGCTTTTTTGGTATTTCAGTAGCAGTTTTTTCTTCTGGGCACTAGCAAAATATCCACACAAGGTTAAACAATGTCAGATTTTTATCCTTGTGGAAACATTTGGTTCCTATAATGATATATAAACCTGACTCACCCAGCATGCACAGACAAATGGCCAATTTGCCTCAACACTGCACCAATAAACAAATACGCCCACAAGAAGCAAATAATATCTGAAGTGTTAACACAGGACTGGAGAGCACATAATGCACTTTATTTAGGTGAAATCACAAAAAGGTTGTTTTTACAAACCAGTAAAGCTGAAAAGTAATTAATGTTTGATCCACATCGGAGCTAACTTTGAGTAAACATTACCCTCCTATAGCTGCCTTACAGACTTTGTGAGATTCATCGGAATATTGTTTTTCTTGCAATTATGGGAGTGCATAGCATTCCATTAAGAACAGTAGAAATTCTGATTTATTTTGGCAGTGTCATTTACATGGATGTGGAAGACAATCGGAACACCTCTACAGCGCCCTTCACAATTATAGGCACCCCTCATTAAATTACATTGCATTTCTTTTGCAGAAGCATAATGTCACAGTGAAAATTGTTGAAAATTGTAACCATTAAATCAGGTGAATAAAAAATGACTGACTAAGAAGTAATTACTTTTCATAAAATTACCTGTTCCACAATTATTGGCACCCCTAATAATTCCTAGAAAATAAATATGCTATTTCTCTTATTCACCTTCAACATGGGAAAAGCAAGAAATACACCATAAAACGTGTCGCCCTTCATAAGTCAGGGAATGACTACAAGAAAATAGCCAATTGCCCACACCTGCCCATATGTGCAATCAGATAAGTCATCAAGAATTTTAAAGCAACTGGAACAGTGGTAAACAAGCCTGGAAGAGGACACAAGTTTGCCTTGCAACTATGCATAGTGAGGAGGATGATAAGAGAAGTAAAAAGTTATCCAAAGTTTACTGTCAGAGAACTGCATCAAAAAGTAGCAGCTTTGGGTCACAAAGTCTTCATAACCATAATCATCAGGCGCTATCTACATGCCAACAAGATGTTTGGGAGGCAAGAGAAAAAGCCTTTTCTCGCTTACAAGAATAAACGTAAACATCTGGAGACCGCTAAGCGTTACTGGGACTTCAACTAGGACCATGTGTTTTGGTCAGATGAGATAGAGATAGACCAAGATAGAGCATTTCGGCAACAAACACCCACAACAAGTGGGTATGGTGTAACACAAAAGATAAGTATGTGGAAAAGCACCTTATGCCCACTGTGAAATATGGGGGAGGATCGGTGATACTGTGGGCCTGTTTCTCTTCCATAAGCCTCGGGAAACTTGTTAGGGTGCATGCCATGGCATCATAAACTCTTTGAAATACAAGAACATTTTAAATCAAAATGTGGTTGCCTCTGCCCAAAAGCTGAAGATAGGTCATCATTGGGTCTTTCAGCAAGATAAAGACCCTAAATATATGCCCACATCTACACACAAATGGTTCACCAGACTCAAAATCAAGCTTCTCCCATGGTCATCTCAGTCCTCAAACCTCAACCCAATTGAATAACTGTGAGCTGAAGAGGATACAGGGGAGAGGACCCGTGTATTTTAGAGAGAGTGCAAAAAGGAATGGTTGAAAATCCAGTATTGTATTGAAAGTATTGTACATCAGGGGTACCAATAACTGTGACACAGATCATTTCATGTTAAACAATTATTTCTTAATATAAATGCCACTGAATAAATTGACTTGAATCTAAGGTTGGATTTTTCTCTTTTTTGCGTTGTTGTCCTATATTATTTTTTTTTAAGAATGAATTTATTAGAAGCCTAAGAATACTTCTTAACGAGGGGTGCCAAGAATTGCGGAGGGTGCTGTAGAGTACAGTCATTCTATAAAGAAATTGAAACCCAATCAGAAATGTTGTGGAAGAAATTCATGGGTTGAAACTCATCAGTATCCCAGTGATGAATTTGCTCTGTATGGGCGAATGGGCTAAATTTTCCCCAAGCCGATATGCAGGGCTGATCAACAGTTACATTTATTTGAGTTTTGTGCTCAGGTTTAGCACATCAGGATAGCAATTACACTATGTGCATACTGCAGCAACTGCAGCATGCTTGGGCCTCACCTCATCAAGCGGGTCTGAGCTCGGATCAGTCATGCAAGTCATAGATGGGTATCAAAGATGTTCGGGCAAGGAACAGTTTGCCTAGTATGAGTACTCCCTAAATTACCATCTAATCCATTGCTGGTTAAGGGACCACAAATGGCAGCTTGAAAGACGTCGGCACAGCCATTTGTGTCTGCATGTGAGGAAAGGAACACCACAGCACTCAGGACCCCATGGTTGTGGGCTAGCATGATAAAGCACTGCACCAACAGAGTGCTTCATTTACAATTCTTAAATAAATAAAAAAATAATCGAAAAAAATATATATATATATATATATATACTGGCCAAAAAAGTTTCACTGTTTCACTTACATTTCGTGAAATGTTATGAATCATTGAAATTTAATTTGCAAAGTAATACTATTTTGCAAAATACAAGACAAACATGGCTATATATAAGATATTTCCATTTTCTGAGATAATCATTTTACAGCGTTTATATGTGACAGGTTATAGGCATAACATGGTAAAGAGTTGTGACACTGATACCCATGGAAACTGTGCTATTCAGAGTACTGAATAGGCGGATGTAACCTGCGGCCTCAGCAGACACTGACCATACTGTGACGGGAAAGACTGTCAGCAGTTTGCATTTCATTTCCTGATGGGATGACTACAAAGTATGGGCAGCATGGCTGCAGATGATGAATCCATTGTTTACGCACTTACAATGCAATAGGAATAGATACCAGAAGCTCTTTATAGCCTGAAGGCTTACATATTTTAAATAGCAAGATGAATTGTCCAATCAAGTCATTTTAGACAGCATTCTAGTATCAAACATGTATAGTTATTTATCTTGTCATCTACTGAAGTGACTGTTTAACTGCTGAAGACTTGCATGTACCCAATGCCAACATGACACATGCATTCAGCTGGATAATATAAGCTGTTAAATCATGTCATGTTTTCTTCACTATGTACTGCTCCATAGTGCTTAAACAAGTGCTTTGGGGTGTGTTTGTAAATCACCAACTACAGAACAAAAGTCTCAACACCCACAAATATAACTTATTTAAAAACCTAACTGTAAGATGCTAACAGTGTGACAACACAAACACAAATATGGAAAGGCATTGTATGGAATCTGTATATTAGCACTAACTATTTGCCCAGATAGCTAGAGTTCGAATACCTACATCAAGCATAGGTTACATTTTGGGCCATATTCTATATGATTGAACAATATTTAATCTTTAATTTTAATTTAATATTTAACAAAACTGGAGTAAGTATTCAACCAAATATTTTGTTGCTGTACTTAAGTATAATTTTAACATTCCTGTACTTTACTGAATTAATTTTTTAACTTAATACTTTTTTTTACTAATTCTCTACAATTTAATAAAAATTTAATAAATCTCTACAATTTATTCACTACACGAACAGTGTCCTTACTTTAGCTTTTATTAATGTATAAATGTTTGATCAATTTTCTTCTTATATTTAGTCAATTCAAGTCAGGCATCTAATGAAACAACTATCAGAGTCCTAGGTTTACACCTATATACGTACAGCTATTGTGGTGGTTGAACCTCTTTGTAGGCCATCACTGTGAAGGCCGCAATTTGTGAATTTGAAGGAGCTTTTGTAGAGGTGGTACGACTTTACGGAGAAAAAATACAATTCCCAGCATCGTTTGCGTTCTGATGACATCATAGCTGTGCGCGTGAATTCAAAGTGGTGAGCTGGCTTAAGGTAAGAAGATCATTCATAGTATTTATTCAGGTAAGAAACTGTTTGTACATTGTTGTTTATGTTCTATAAGCGTTTTGTAATACACAAAAACCCATGTTCTTTTACACGGATAAAAATAGGGCAGCTGTACCGCTTAAAGATGCGTGCTTATCTGCTCAGTTACCGAGTGTTAAACATAATGTTCTGTATGTTTCGTGTATATATTAACTATTATATAAATGTCGATTATATAAGCTAGGGTGCCTTCAAATTGAGTAATTATCGTCACTTTCTGGACACAGCTTTTCATTTGGGTGCAGATCACTTGTTGATTATAGCAACCTTTACGTAATTCGCCGTTGTGTATTGTTGGTGCCATAATTCTGGGGACACCGTTTAATCTTCCTCTCCTGTAGGCATATTCCAGCTCACCCCCGTGTCATGAGCTGGCTACTCTTAAAAAATCATATTGGTGAAAGAGAAAGAGAGAGAAAGAAAACAGTGAGTTAGTAAGTCATATTGCGTTCTCTGGGGATTGGTTCTGGACCCCCACCCCACAAGTCCAATATGTGAGAGGCAAAAGTGTGGGAAATTTAAGTTAATTTTGTGTTGATATTAGTCATGTATTTCAGTCAATGAATTGACAATCCTGTATGAATGGGCACACTTCAAGAACAGGGATTTAACAAAATCTCACCTTCACAACAAGTTTTTGGAAGTGCATCGTGGGACAAATAAAGGGGTTTTCTGAGAAGTTTGGCAAAATAATTGTTCACCAGTTTAAATAAAACTGTTACATATCTGTTACTTAACACAATAAAAACCACCAATTATTTACTCCATTGCTTGCTACCTATGCATCCTTAATCAAATTCAGGGTCACAATGGACAGCACAGGGCACAAGGCATGATGCAGTGCAATATAGGCTAATATATCGCTGGGCATATGGATGTTGGGGATGTCAATTTGCAAGTTAAACTTGAGTAAATCGGAACGTATATCTATGCGTGAATGAGTGGGTATGAGAGCAGAAATGCAGGCGAACAGGTGAACGTGTCGGTATATATAATCTGCATGTGGACTCCTAAACTTTAAGTACACTGCTCACAAAAATTAGGGGATACTTCAAAAAGACATATCCCATAATGACACATCCCCTAATTTTTGGGAGCAGTGTATTTGAAGGGTATACACATTCTTTGTCACCCACCACTTTTCAAATACCTTGTTTGCCCTAATCTTGTCTGGACTTTTCCCCAAATTATACTCTTCTGTTTCTGCTGTTATTTGTAGTCCAAACCCTTAGGAAATAGGAGTGGTTGGTGTGTGATTAGCATGTATTCTGTGCTAGTAAGTGTTGCTGTTGCAGCACAGTTTTCCTTCCTCAGACACGGTCGGTTCTGTTTCTGTCAAGTGTCTCACTTAAACAGAAGGCACTGTTGGGACTCAAACACAGGTCAGTGCCGTGGGCTAGTGAATTGCCACTATGCAATTTGTACAATTCCTAAATTTCATTCAGTAAAAATGAAATGTCTGAACTGTTGTGTTTGTAATTTAGTGAAATGTTAAAATGTTTCCGTGATTGGCTGTAGCGCGGTAAGAACAGTAACAGTTAAGATATTTCTTGTGTTGAAAATGCTGACATGGCAACCCAACAACCAGGTGGTAGTCTATTCATGAATCTCGCTCATGGTTTTCCTGATTAAACCCGGAGTGGACAGGTGACTGAAACCAAAAATGTTCTATGTTATATGTGAATCTTTCAGAATTAATGATGAAATATTTTGAAGCAACATGCGCTGCCATCCCAGTAATGTCTTTTTCAGGGACATCTCTGTTTATTTAAGCCAGACAATACCAAGCCACATTCTGCATGTGTTACAACAGCATGGCTTTGTAGGAAAAGTGCAGGTACTAGACCCGTCGCCCAGTAAAAATGTGTGGTGCATTAAGAAGCACAAAATACGACCCCGGACTGAGAGGTGAAAGAATTCCACTTAAAGAACTTCAACAGTTAGTGTCCTCAGTTCCCAAACACTTATTAAGTGTTGTTAAAAGGAAAAGTGATGTAATACAGTGGTAAACATGCCCCCGGCCCAACTCTTTGGAACGCAGGCTTCAAATTCAAAATAAGTGAATATTTGCAAAAAACAAAGAAGATTATAGAAGAAAAATAGCCTAGATTACATATATAAGAATAAAATTAACAAACACAGCAAACCTGAGATGGTGCATCGAAGAACTTCCAAGAGTTCAACCCCAGTGCTACCAAGCTTCCATTTTTGCTACTGAGCAAGTCTCATTGTACATTATAATATTGTGTCATTTGTAAATCACTCTGGCCGAGTAAAAAGAAAACTCCTAGAAGAAAACACTGTAAGCCCGATAACATAACGTTATTCTTTGCCACTAGTAATGATTTGTCGTCTTGCTGAACTTTTTGAAACCTATTTTATTATCACTAACGTTTTTGAGTTTACATGATCAATCGTGTAAATGATGATGGGCTGAATCAACCGGTTTTCAGCGTGAACGGATATAACTGGTGATTGACAAACCAGTCTAATGCACTGCTCACAAAAAATTAGGGGATATTTCACTTAATTTTTTGGGGGCACTATTTAATCAATTCGGTTCTGGTCAGAGTTGCACACAGTGCTTTTAATAACTTCAGTTCAAGTGTGCCACATGCCTTCAACACCAAAAGTATACTTGCGTGGTGCGTGTTCATTTTGAACTATCCCTCAGTTATTGTGAGCAGGGTAGCATTAAATGATCTACATTTTTGAAATAGTATTTAGTCTTATGCTGTTTCTTGTGTTTCTCCTTCTTCTTGCAGTCTCACAAATTCCTTCATTATGACCAAACTTGTGGAGTGGCTCGTTGGTGTGTCACTGGTTGGTGTTGCATGGGGAATTGTGACGTTTGACCTCCTGGATTTGCAGTTGCCCACAGTGTACAAAGAAGTTTCTTGGCCAATGCCCGTCTACCTGCTGGTGGTGTTTGGGTGCTATTCTCTGGCAACTGTTGGCTACAGAGTGGCTATGTTTAATGACTGTGTAGATGCGGCCAAGGAACTACAGGCCCAGATACAAGAGGCTAAAGAGGACTTAAAGAAGAAGGGACTGAAGATGTGAGCCCTTTCTGAGAAACTACGTCACACACATTCAGACACTTCTCTTGCTTTATTTGTGGACGTTGCTGGACCGTAATAGCCCAAGGTCTTGTGTTGTATCAAGGTCTTCTTTAATTTGTTAGAACTGTCAGACCTAAATCAAAAGAGTTGTAATTGTGGACGCTGAAACTGCTTTAAAAAAAAGTATTTTTCTTACACTATGAATAGTCTCATAGAGTCATAATTCTAATAGTCTGGGTAAAACCATATAAACACATGATCACATCATCACTGATGCCATCTGAGAATATGAACAAGTTCTTATTGTTGTGTGTGTTTACTTGGGCTTGAGAATGGAGATTTCACAATATTTTTTTTACTCAGGGTTGCAGCATCAACAGGTAACCATAGATTAAATCTACTTCTAAGAGCACTGAATATAAATCAGACTGGTGTGATACTACAGTACCCCACACTGCCACACAGGAATGTTTGTGGCACAAAAGTCAAATCCTTGTTACTGTTTTAAGCAACTTGAGTTGCTTCATACACATAGTAGTGAAGCCAGTGAAACTCACCAGGAAGAGAACAACAGCCTTGGTAATATAGCATGTATCAGCCACCAATAAGCCTGACGTTTTCAGTGTAATTTTTGGCCGTAAGAGGCAAAAAGACTGTAGGTGTTGACTGAAAAAACAATTAATGCTGGGCAATTGACCAGAGACGTACCACAGATAGCAAACAGACTGAGCTTAAGAAAGAATACAACTCTGGTCACCCTGAAAGCCTTTGTGTATGTGGTCTAAATAGTACTACTTGCATTTAGGTGAGTTGTATGTTAGGGACTGAGAAAGTCGAACAATCAGACGAACACACAAATAATTTCAGTTTAAAATGCTGCTTGCTCCCTTCACTGTCCTGCACTGGCTATTGTAGATTATGTATATTATGTAACAGCAGGATAAGAATTCATTGAAATTACTGTTCATGTCTGTAAAATGCAAATTCTAGATCAGGAGAATCTCTCGCTATCTTTAAGAAACTCCTGAAGACAGAGCTCTTCAAAGAGCACCTACTCTCCTAACATCTCTAACATACTAACTACTTCTAACCTCATCTCCTTCCTTCTCTTCTCTACTTCTCTTTGATCTCCTTAAGGCCCTACCTAAGATGTTTTACCTTTAACTTTAATTATTTAACTTAATTAATAACTTAATTAATTAATAACTTTAACTTTTAATTATTATTTTGTACTTAACTATTGTAAGTCGCTTTGGATAAAAGCGTCTGCCAAATGCAAAGTAATGTAATGTAATGTAATGTAATGCTAAATTCTAATTTATTCTATCAGTGGCTGGGCTTATAAGATATGATGTATACAAGGACTCCACTGTCAACGGTGCTCCTACCTCCTTGAGTACAATTGGCTTGTGGTAGTCCTATACTGTATCTTAAGTACCTCTTAGCAAACACAGCTGTGGGATCCTAAATCTAAAAGTGCTGATATATTTCACAAATGAAGTTTTTCTGACCAGTATATAAGACTGTAATGAGCAATTTTGACTGTAGCTCCAGATTATCCCGTAAAATCCACAATTTCCATTTTATTGTATATATCACCTTTTAATTAACCATAATATCTTGGACCACTGGAGAACAAGTGAAGTTTGATTACTTGGTGTTTTTGTGCATTCCATAAGTGACTAGCTTGTGTGTTCTGTAGTTTTAATATTAAATACTAACTATTATTCCTTAAGCTGTTTGGTTTAAAATAGTCCTTGAGTCTTGCCTGTGAGAATTGCCTGTCACTCCTTGAGTATTTTATGGAAAACCTACAGCTGTGCTTTTGACAACCATTTGACAACCAACATAGGAAGCAAAACAAAAATACATGAGTGGGAGTGGAGTGGCGCGGTATGGAAATTCCAGAATATGATCCGTGTCCATGTTCTGGCTCCTAAAGCGCTAATCCTAAAGCCACGAAATGCGCACAAGTGCACTATATTTATGCAGGGCTGAATTAATTTGTTGTTTTTGGCAGGCTATGCATCCGTTCTTGTACAGCATTTAAAGTGGATGCTGATGTGCCACCACCCCATCCCCCGTTGTGCTCTCGGGTTGGGATGGATCTCCAGATGGTTGGTGTGGCTACAAGTTCTTTCAAACCAAGCAGGATCTACACCAGCTACATCTAAGCAGATGTTTGAAGTCTAAGACCATTTAAACAAGTTTAATCAGGTGTAGCTTCTGCTTAGTTAGAATGAAAACCTGCAGGGATGGAATGAATCACAGGCAGATTTCACTGAGCTGGCTCCACCTGAATGCTGATTGGTTAGCTCTGAAAGTAAACATTCTCAGAAATGCTGACTGCAGATTTTGTTTTCAGAGAACATATCAGCAGTCCCCAAGCAGAGCCAAGTGCTTGTGCTTAGACTGCATAAATGTTTTTGTGTGGATTTGAACTTTATGTTAATGTGTTTGACACTTTTTTTTTAACTGAATGTTCAAAGTCATTTCTGTAAAGGTCTAGGTACAGCCAGCTTGAGTTTTATGATCAACCTTTAGTAAAGATGCAAATGAAATTTACAAATGTATTTCTTGTTAATGAATCACAAACAAAATTTGAGAGAAACCCAACATTTATTGGCAACATTGCTGCCTTCCCTAGCAACTGAAATAAGTCATCAGTTGAACAGCATAGATCCTCCCTTGTGGACTCTCTGCATCAACAAAATAGGGTTGCCATGTCAAAAGCATATTGTGCATGTTGAACCATTTATATAGGGATATGTTTTTTAGAGTACATGTAAGGGATCTTCAGCAAGCTTTTCCAAACAATAATTTTACAAAGCATTTAGTAAAAATATAATTTAGAATTTACAAAGCTCTATGTTTACCCCTAGGTGTTTTACATGAAGTTGTTTTACATGAGATTTAGAACAGCTGCTAAAGGTCACCACAAATGTAAATGGTGCGCAGCAGAATACAAGAACTCAATATACAAAATGGAAGTCTTAGGCCACAATTAAATTAGATATACAATTGTTTTAGTTTTACAAGTGTTTCATTCTCTTTTTTATGTAGCCAGAAAATACTGGAAATGGGTATGCAGTATTTAAAAGCTGAAATTACGGGAACTCAAATTATTGACCTCCTCTCACACCTGAGCAAGCAGCTGGCAGCTTCACTGGACTACCAAGTTGACCTTTCTAAAGTCTGAAGCTTGATCAAGAATGGTCTTTTGGAAGGGTAGCAGCAAAGAAACCACTTTTTTTTCTGAAAGGTTGAAAGCTCACAAAGCTTGCAATGGAGACCAGTGGAAAGATGTATATTTTTTGGGTCCAGTTGTCGAGAATATGTTGAATATGATTCAACACATCTAATGGTGGCCTACAACTTTTGGACAGTACTGTAGATTGGAGAATGCTTTACAAATAAGAAAAACATTTCATTAGAACTTGGTTGAAAATTATACTTGATTGACTGAATATACTATTTGGCATAGATACACCCTCAAAACTATGTAATAGGGTAGTATTGAATTCCTGAGATAATTGTCCTTTCCAATCTCATACAATCTGACCACTGTTCTAATCTAATCAAATCTAATCAATCAATCTTGAATAGACACATATTTGTATTATCATACAATTATAGTCTAGGGTTTTCAAATGTGAGTAAACAGTAATTAAATTGAATAAGCTTTTTTATTATAACAACTGTTCCACTTATTGGAAGCATACATTATTCAGGAAACTCCTCCCTGCTTACATTTGTCACATAAATTGATGCAGTAATATAACTTTATAGATGAGGAGCCACAGAGGTGAGACCTGAGTTTGTTGAAACAGTGGGACAGTCTCCTGTGTGGGACCTCCTGTATGTTCCATGTGTTCTTTCCATGTGTGTATTCTTAATGTTATGCATTTAAATTGAATCTGTTACTGGAGGGATTTTGAAGTAATCTGCCCAACTGTTAAAGTCTACGTCTGATATTGCACTAATTAGAGAACAGGACATGATATAGCTATAATATCATTATTATTATTATAATGCTGGCGTGCCATACATCACATAATGGCCCTTCTATTTGACGTGTCTAATCATTGTAACTGTATTTTACCTGTATAGCTATGAGAAAGACATATTTGTTTAGCTCAACATGAACTAGGGTGATCAATTGTTCTTATATGTCTGTATGTAAGAGCCCTTACTTGACTATAAACCACAGCTCAAAGATCACTAAAGGACTTGCCCTGTTTTATGATTGCTCAACACAATACGTTCGAACAAAAGTGAAATGCTCTGTAGAAATGCCAACTCTGGAGCATGCTGCCTCTGGCAAGTTTAAAGCCCTGGGTTGCATATTAAGTGTAGTTTAACATGCAGTTTTCTGGATGGCTGACCCACTTAAACTTACCCACAATGGCAAGCATTCCAGGTAATGTAAAACTTGTTGTTTGAGCTGATTGCCGAGGAGGGTTGCTAACATCTGCTAGCAAGGTGTGGATATCAGACCACTTCCAAGGAAGGCCTGACTAGAGGAATGCAAGCTGATCTCCATGGCCATGTTCCAACAGTACCTCCCGATTCTACATGCTGCTAGACTGAACAAATGATGGAAATATGTAGCTACTTGTCTTAAATATTTTAAAGAATATGGTTCAATATTTTTCATCCCTACCATATCCATGCACCAATATGTTTTGTTAGAATGGGTATAATAATAAAGGGGCAATTAGACATTACTGTTTGTGTCCCATTATAAGTGGCACTGTACAAGAAAATTTGTGGCAGTGCAAATCATAAAACGGTTGGTATAAAGTCAAGGTTCACTTCTACTGAACTTTGAGCAACAGAGCATGAATTTCAGTAGTAAGCCATTGTGTGGCAATTCCCCCTTGTCTCTAAATCTGAGCTAAAGTGGTACCAGAGCTGACCCTGACCTCTATACAAGTTTGATCAAGGCTGGTTTATAGAGGCGTTGGTAATAATGTGGTGTTATTAAGCCGTCAGCACATGGTGAGAAACACCACATTCTTCATAAGTTTTTTTTCCCCCTACACAGAGCCTTTGGTAACAGAAAACTCTTAACTGTGCATTTTTTCACCAGTCCAATGATTTGGTTCCATTTACATTATATTCCCAGCATTAAGCAGACTCCTTCAACCTAGAGACACAATTAATCTGAAGAGTTGGAGGTTGATAGTCCAAAAGCAGATGAACCAGGATCTGATTAGTCCAGAAATTATATTGTATATATGAAACTGCTCAAAAGTATTGGTCAATCTCAGGCAACTTTTTTACGTTGTTTCTATTGAGTAACATGACTGAGTTTTGAGCACAGAATCAGCAAATGCACAAAATGTAACCACACGGCATCCATGGTAATATTAATAAGAGACTGAGCATATTCTTGCATGTTTTACAATAAAAATGTAATATCTAAAAATAATTTTCGGTAACACGTTTGTGCGTTGAAACTGATCTCAGTCATAGTTACTACTTCATCAAATACACAGAGGGAAATTAAGAGGGAAATTATCCAGATGATACAACATCCTACTGAATATGTGATTTGTGTTTCATAATTTTCATAATTTGGAATATGTAGGGGTAAGGTCATTGTGTATTTTAAAGGAAATTATTATGCATTTCGTAGGGGAAAAATATATAAGTCAAAATCTTCCAATATTTAAAAAAAAGTAAAAATGTTTGTTTATTTCTATAATGATTAGTTGTTAGTTGGTTATCTACCACACCTCGTCATATTAGGATTTTAGAACAGTAAGCAGTAGATCAAAATTCTTTAGGATTTTCTAGAAATGTGTGTAATAATCACAAAATGTCTGGAAGGGAACTTCTGCCAGCTCCTCACGGGTGGATTAAGTACGTACATTATGTCCTATTGTTTAGTTGAATTACAAAATTATAAATTACATTGCAAAACCCTATTAGGTTTGTCACATAGTCTGACCATACACTGACCATACACTCGAATTAATTTTAACAAAAAATCTTATCTTAATTTCTTTGAGGTAAACTGGCTCAGTTTACCTCACAAAAATTTGAATCTGATCCTAATTTAACTGTCCTTATGAACCCAGATCTCTCAGGGGATTGATACAAATGTAACAAAGTAAGCAGACTTCATCTTAGATAAATTGCTATAGTTGTAGATTTCCTGTTGTGCAATATGTGCGGAAATTAATGTCGTACAATGTGGATAATACAATTAGAATTTATTTTGCAGTACTTTCTTGATTAAGAACACATGTAAAAGCTGTGGCAAATGCTACCTTCATTATTTTAAAAGATAAGCAATTCCCTTGTTCCCGAGTTCCTTACTTAATGTGCTTTAGGCTCCACACTGTTTAGGGCCACATTTGTTTCATTACCACAGTATGAACCAGCTAATGGTGCTCGTGCTCGCTGCTTTGTTTTCTTTCCTTTATTGTTTTAAGAAGTAATTAAGTAAACTCCAAACTGTAAAAATATTTTGAACAATTTTGGTGTTGTAAGTAAACTCCCCTGCTTATTTAGGCACCTTTGGGAGTTAGGCTAAACACATTTATCTTAAAACGTAGACAGATGTTCTGGAGTAGCTGTATATGCTAGTGTAATGTGAGCAAACTGAAAACACCGGGAACTGACTGCTGTGACACTCCTACTGATAGCAACATGGGGGAAAAATGTGTTGCTCTGGAAAATGGGGAAACCGGACACAATCTGCTTTTAAGCATAGATGTGATCGTTACTATCCTATATTAAGCACAAGTTACAGTAAATAACGTGTACATTTGTAACAGATGCTACATGTAATGTTTAAACTCAAGTATAACTCAGAAGTGGTCTTTTTTATGTTACAATGAAGATTAGTATGGTTTTTCTCGACACAATACTTGTTTAACCGGACAAAAACTGACAAACATGACATACATTACAAACATACAATGCTGCCTGTTGTAAACTTAATTAACATTGTTAAATAACAAAACATTCCACACATCCATGTGAAACTACCATAGGATGCCACCTTTACGAATCAGTTGTGCGTTCTGTTTCAAGCTCAGTGTAGTTGGAGTCATTGAGGGAAGGGTTCAAGAGACTATCCCTGATGCACAGGTGGAGGTGCAAACTAGAACACAACAGCACTCTATTGCAAGGCCTGGCAGGGGTTACTTTTCATTATGCAGGTCGGGTAATGATACTTCACCAATGATACTGCATAATGAAAAGTAGCAGTTGATGGCTCCAGTGGAGCGACCTCGTGGACGTCCTTTGTTCTATCTCATTTGGAGCCTGAGTTCTCCCCGTGTCCTTATAGGTAGACACCCAGCGATGTATGGACATAAAGGAGAGATTCAGTGAAGTCTGCGCTGTTCATCAGAAGGAGTTTGAGTTTAATGAATGAAGTTTAATTAACTATACTGATACTTTAGGAGACATTGCCTGTTCTCGGGAACCAACGTTAGCAGCTTAACTGTTGGATTTTACTATGTATAGTTGTACAGACCACTAACAGGTGGCTAAAGTGGTGGTCAAAAGAAATCACTGGACTCTGAAGCAATGGACAAATGTAAATGGATAATGCCTAACCATCTGCCAGTCTGACGGAGGATTCTGTATATATATAAGAAGGATGTGATCATAATATAAAATCATCCCCATAGACAAACTGTGGCAATAGAATGATCTTAACTGAACCTCCTTTTAATATGATACTTTTAGAATTTTTTAAGAACTTTTTCAACTTTCTAGCCTTCCCTCCTCAAACAAAGCCTATAAAGAAATGGTTTGCCAACTTTGACAGAAAACTGTTCTAACTTGCACTGAGCCTTGACCTTAACTCCATCAGACACCTTTGAGATAAATTGGAACGCCAAAAGTGAGCTGGGACTTGTGTCTAGTGCCTAACCCCATGGTCAACAATGTAATGAAAATCCTTCTCAGAAGTGTGACGGTTGTTGCCACAGTATAAGCGCTATGTCATTTAAGTCTAAAAATATTCGCACCTTTCTAATATTTATTTATTTGTTCATCCTACCACTTTTATCATCTGCACTTTTTGTCTTTGCACTTTCTGCACTCTGTAGTTTTCTCTTCCCCTGGTGGTATGTCAAGATCGATTCTGCAATGAAGAGCGCTTTATCACCTCTGAACCTACTCGGGCCCTTCAGTGCAGGTCAAACGGGAATAATATCATGATTTACAGTGACAGGGCCATCGTTTTAACGTCACACATGGGATGAACAGAGAGCTGCGGCACCAGCCGACAGCATGACAGCTGTTTTTACGGTCACGGCAATAAAAACCGGGTCTCTGGAGATGAGCAAGAGGAAGGGTGGAACAATGGGGACTGACAAAGAGGGTTGCAAACACAAGCATAGCCAAACAGGAAAAGTCGAGCAAGATAGACTGGCAACGTGAATTGGTGAAAGGGAATGGGAAGATAAGCCAAATGGGTACGTCAATATATGATGAAGAGTTGAGAGAAGTAAAAATGCATACGTACAGCTTTAAGGAGAGCGTTTTAGGGTTGGGCCTGAGTGGTTTGCGTAGAGATAAAGCATTTCAATGGTCAGAGCTGTGACTTGACTTTCTGACAGCAAACACACTTATGCAAACACATGCCAAACTAACGCTTTTGATCCCCGACTATTGTTAATGCTTTCCTCCGAAGAAATCTCAGACGGGAACACAAATCCAATAAATATTCTGACTTTACTTGGGTGCATATAACCTGTTGCTGAACTTTCCTGAGCGTGAGATTTCCTCATTTCTCATTGTTATGAGGGAGAACTGATAGAATCAGTATGTGTGAAAAGTCTGCTCTATGTGTGTGTGTGTGAAGGGTCAGGGTGTGGCAAAAGCAGAAAATAGTGAAAATCACAACAGTGGTGTATTCAGAAAAATAATATTTATTTCACATACGAATTTCACATTTATTGTATTTACTAGATGTCTTTTTATATAACACTCTATATGTACATAATATACAGTTTACATAACATTTAAAGTTCTGAGGAAAAAGGTCAGAGCAACTTATGGTCAGTAAATTCTGTCAGTTGTACAAGTCGGCTATAACAGGTGCACAGGATAACTGTGTCGTCAGATTGAGTGTTTTTATTGAGTGTCATATCAGGCACGACGACGATGAAGGATCTGAGTGGGGGAATCATCTGCCAGCCTTCCAGCAAGGTTGGGCACTGGTGTCCCCCTTCCACCCCAGACCAAGAAAAGTTGTCAGGAAAAATATCAAACAACATTATCAACTGCAATGTGCACTGTAAACGGGCTACAGTGGCCTACAGCAGTGCGCTTACAAATCTGCTTCTCTGCGTCATACACTAGGGATGAGCACGACTAGTCATTCAATGGTCTACTTGTTCATAGGTCATATACTACTGAGGTATTTTTTTATTTTATTAGTGTTATATTTAGTATATTAGTGGACATTTTAATTACCTGTATAACATGTATTAATAAAGATACAGTAATACATCTATAAAGACTTTTGCATCAAGGAAATACGGCGATTTTAGGTCCCAGACGTGCCTTCTGAACTAGCCGTTTCTAAGATAGATGAAGCTAGATAGACTGACCATCCTATGGTGCTGCGACAGTAACAAGTGTCCCAGCTAGGGTCTGCTTGCCTCAATTCTTGCAGCACTGAATTCTGGACCCCACAGTGACCAGGACAGACAGGGTTTAAATGTGTGTGGTGCATGAATGTGGACACTGATGTATGAAAATGGAATACGGGTCTGCATTGCTTAATGTAAATTTGCAAGTTAGGCAATCTGGATTATAGACCGTATTTAACCATACTTGTGTGATACTGTAGTGTACCGGTATTTACTGCATAGTTATGGTACTGCAGTGTTTCACCGTATACTCATTTGCTCAATATTAATATCGACCACCAATTACTGAATTTTACTATTTAAGAATGGTTAAATAAATTAAATCAACACATCTCTTGCCCCACTCTCTCTCACAAACACACTTATGGAATGAGAAACTGCAACATAAGTTAATGACATTACTAATAAGGACAACAACGTTATCGGACCGTGGATGTATATTTACATGACTGATCTTATGCGGTGCACACCAAGATTAAGCTGGTTTCTGTTTTAACTGAAAAAAATAGTTCCAGGTACAGTACAATGAGTAGATATTAGTCTGTGTCATTGAATGAATATCACTGTTGACCCAAGTTCTTAGACGATTGCGTGCTGTCTCCATACATCAATAAGGAATGTGCTATATCATGTTGGGTTGATGTAATTAATTACAAATAGCCAAAGCTTACTCAAAACCTACCTACTGGTTGCTACGGAATATTTGGAATTTTTGCCCAACCCCTAAAACAAACACACTCCAGTTTAGTTAAGTGAATTCTTTGTGTGCCACGCTCTTCCTTCGTTGTTTCACACAGTAAAATATCAGCATCTTTTTTCGATATATACAGCTACATTTAGTGCAGCACACTTCATAACTTAGGACCTCTTTCAACAAAACATACAATAGCAATTCAGGCTGTGCCTGTAAACGCTACAATAAGCGTGGCTTACTATGTGCATGAATGAACGCATGCTTCAGACGTTACGCTGTAGATTCAAATTTGTTCAATTTACAAAATCTGACTGTGCTTGAATTTTGCTACATGGGGAAAAAAAAAAATCACTGGGAAAACACACGACAAAACAAGAAAAAAAAAAACATTGTACACTTTAGCTTGATCATCTTTGGCTCGTTGGAATGTCCTATCAATGATTACAGAATGTCTCGTGACCTGTTACGATTTCCTCTTCACCATTTCTCAGGTCGCTGCTCCGCAGAGCAATTTTCCGAAGCACTAGGCTTGTTAAATGGTTACACTTTAAGAAAAACATGGTACATGTCTGAGAAAATGTATTCCTTTACAAAAGGTATCGTTCCAAAAAAAAAAAAACAAAACAACTACCACATTTCCTCAGACTGTAGAAACGTAAGAGAAGGATTCGACTTTCTCAAATGATCAACTGTCTTTGTTTGAATCAAGCCGAATCCGAGAGCTCCTGCATTCCTATTCCCAGTGGCCAGCGCTGGGCTTTTGAGAACTCCTGTGCATTTTGGTTGACACAGGCCACCATCCTTAGTCTCTGGACCGTCGTCGTGCTTGAACGTTCTTACTGCAGGACAAGCAGCAATAGTAATAATAAAGGAGGCAGTGATGTGAGGGTGGTGATGGACACTGCCGAGTTGGTTCGGGCACTTTTCTGAACCTCCGGCAGCACTATGACTGGATCGTCTGTGGAGAGCAGGAAAAGAAAAATGAGCACTTGTTCATATAAAACATTCGGTTCAGCTGTAGTGATTCAAATCTCCTAACCACCATTACCACCACTTACATAAGCTCGGTTTGTCTTCTTCTATTTTAAAATATGGGTGCGTTTTGCAACTTAGAATGCCAGAAATCTGAATGTCCAGCCTCAAAGACAACGTAGTGGAACGTGAAGTAATCTATACCTGCTGGTAACCTGTTGGAAGGATTGTGAGCTCCTCCACCACTTCCAGCTTTCGCTCCTTTCCCGGTTCCAACTCTGGCCTCTTGGGACCCTTAACGAAGAAAAAAAATTATACGATCTAATATGATCTAATAATATGATCGAAAGTTTATAACAATGTCATAAACTTTAATATGCTGTTTATCTTTCTAATACTCACCATCATTAGCAACCACGTCCACTCTCAGCTTCAGACAGTCCTGACCATGGTGGTGCAGTGGTTTGGCTGTTGGAGGGCACAAAAGAACAAGAGCTTAACTAAAGATGAAAGTGTATGAAGAAGTGAAGCTAAGATGATAATGTAAAATTAATGATAACGATCAATTTTGATAATTACTCTAGCTTTGAGCTAAAGTAACTGAAAAATTCAAGTGCATGCAATAATCAAATTAGTTTTTTACAACTGCCCAAACTTAGCATGTGTGGCATGGCACATCGGAGCAGCCAAAAGACATGTAGTTGCTTCATTGCTGTATTTAGAGCTCAGAATAAGGACTCACATGAAAATGCAGAGGAACTAGTGATTACTGATGGGCTAAAAGGGCACTCGGACTTGACTCATACTCTCGGCTTTCTTCCCTAGCAGTTCGTGGTACCATAAATTTAAAAGTGGAGCACTATGGGTGTGGATTGCATTACGCATCTTGAACGCAACAAAAAAAAGCAAAAGCCATCTGCATCTTATTGTTGTCTGCCAAGTTGTCCCAATACTGCATTGTTGTATAATTTCCTATACTCAAATTTCTTTTACATTTCATTTGGTGGATGACAGAAATACGAAGACAACTAACAGCGCAAGTTAGAACTCACAGATGTAGTAGTAGCTCTGGCCTGGGCGGAACTCTTTGCCCAATGTAAAGGGTGTGAAGCGCTGGAACTTCATGGAGAACTTCTCAGGTGCATGTGGAGCGAAAGGCTGACCACACTCCCAGCGCATCTGATCGTTAGACTGAGGCTCGCATGTCTCGTATTCCTCACGCTCTACCATGTAGAGCACATAGCGCTCCGCCTCCTGAGATGGCCCCGTGCCCAGCGGGTAATGTGGACACACGATGTCCAAATAGTCGTTCAGGCGCACCTCAACCACATAAGCATCCAACTGGAACCTGTCAAAGCAAAGTAAGAGATAATGATCAGGCTCTTTTCCTACAGATACATCCAACTAAATCTTGTAAAAAGTTGCCTACAGCTAGTATATAAAAGAGTGTGTCTACCATCACTTAATAATAACAACAACTGCAGTAAACCGATCAACGAGTAAACATGCACTTGAGTAATCAGATAATAGGGAAACCTCCAGGTTTTCATGACTCTAGTGATTGCATTTCTGCTTTGCAACCAGCCAATAATCCCTACACAAAGGTGACGGAAACTTCAAATTGAATCATAATTGATCAGTTCATTCATATTGTCTAGTATATACTGTGTTTTATTCTCCAAAATGTGATAGCCTTTCCTCTGCCTTTAATCACAGGGTTGCCAGATCCTACGAGGAACAAATATCCACTGGACGAAAAAATAGCAAAAAAATAGATGTAGTGTATTTGAGAAAATTGATTGAAATTGTAGTTGGGGTATACATGCTATGAGAAATGTGATTACCGGAATAAATCCATGCTCTCTTTATGCAGTTTACATGATCACTTGAATAATCAGATAACTGCAGAAACCTTATCGGATGGGGTTTTTTAAACGAATATGGACTCAGTGTGTGGCCTACAATGCATGTCTACATGTCTTGAAAAATTGCAATGACTAGGAAGCAAGTACAAAATGGAAAGGCTCAGCAGTTAAGGTTCTGAACAACTAAGGATTGAGTCCTAATCTCAACTCCCCCAAGCCGCCACGCTTGGGCCCTTGGACAAAGCCCTTAACTCTCAATGGCCAAATCCCTTTGCAACAGTCACTCCTGAAAAAAAAAGTCTGCGATATGCTGCCCATGTAAACGCACAATTCAAGAAAAACTCGTTCGTGCTTCGTGGTATGAATAACGCTGTTGAACCTGGACTTCAACACAGACAAGTATACACTATGCTTTACTTTACAGTCACCTCAAACTCCAGTATAGCTACTCACCATGAAATATCTCTCTCTACAATGCCCATTCACACTGGCCGTGGTCTGTTACGATTCTCACCCTTATTATTAAGGTCACAAACCTACTTAACCCACATATTTACCTTGCCAGATACATTTTCTGTTGTATCTACCTCGTCTATTTAGTCAACAGAAGAAAACTACAATATCATTGATAAGTATGGTATTTTTTTTTTCAACAACGTCCAGATCACATATCGTGGACGTGGACATTAGTGACGTGCATCTGTATGCATAACACACTGATCACAGACATTATTAGACGTTACAGACACTTACAGACATTATATTTCAAAATGAAATATCCCCTAATTTTTATGAGCCGTATATTATGGAGAATTATGAGAATGGCATGTCAGAACTTTCGCTGAAAGTTGGCGAATAAATTAAAATACATCAATGATCAAAATGAACATGACGTGTTATGGTATTGCTTTGTTTTTTTGCTGTGAGCATTTTGAAAGCTGCTGTAAGGCACACAGCTTGAAATATTAGTGTAGTGCAGTCACGTTTTTGATCGTCTCTGCATCGATCAGATGTGTGTGCTCAAGGAGTGCTGGGAAATCAGAAAGGGAACGACAAGATGACAAAAGGTCGATCTCATGGAAGGAAAAAAAGATTGATGGGGATGAATGTACGTAATGTGGAAGTATGAAAATTTATTGGAAATGTGTGTTTATCCATAACAGCATTCCAGTGCTGTGTCAGACTGCAGGATAGTGTCTAAAGAATTGAGTAATAATGTTCCGTCTGCTCTCGTTTTACCCTGTTTCAACACGAGGGAGATGAGGCAGTCATTGTTGCCTTCACCAACTTTCCTGTCTTTTCCCACTCTGCGCCATCACTTTTTCCCCACTCCCATTTTTTACTCACCCAGACCTACATTCCAATGAATGCGTGCGTGTGTGTGTGTGTGTGTGCGTGCGCACAAGATGTCTACGAAGTCCCTAAAGCCTGTGTTGGGAAATACTAGTGCAATAAAGCCATAGATCAAATCTCAGTACTGCCACAACAGAGCCTTTTAAACAAATAAACAACGCTACACCTGCAGGGGATCTTTAGCAAAGCCCCACGTAACCTATTCATGGTCTCATTTCTTGGCACATTTCCAACATGCACACAATGCTGTTTCAGCATAGCAAATGAACCATTTAATTCCTTGTACTTCATTGTGGCGTTTATTTACTAAATGCAGTGTTTGGCAGCTGAAAAAAAAGTTAACTGTTAAAGACAGAGCTCGCCGAGTTTGACACAAACATGCTATCGTGATAGCAATGAAAGGAAACTAGAAACTGCCAGTTACCCCCATGGCATTTGTGGCATGCTAACTGGTAACGTGTTGCGCACTGCAGTACACAGCGGAGAGGGCTATTATTCTACAAATTTGCCAATTATTAGGATAGTCGTGTCACTGTTTCAGCAATTTCTGACCTTTTCTTTAAAACTACAACCCCCACCAACTTTCTCTTTCAACTGGTGGAATATGTCAGGAACATAAATCCTTTCATCTCAGCATCAATCACCAGGCTTAGCTAAACCCCCTCGAGTTTTTTTTTTTCTTGTTTGTCATTAGCACTCTGTGCCTGACGTGGATTCAGTCCTTTACTGCACTAGTATCAAGTATTCAAGATCAGATGCTGAGTATTTAATGGCCCTCTGGGATCCTCTTAAATATGGTGTACTGTTTGCATCGCTGTCTGTCCTTATTAACTTCTCTTTCTTGCACCATGCAGTGGGACAAATTGGTTAAGTGCATGCATCTCACTTCATGTAGAGGGAGAGGTTTTTTGGATCAGGTTTTACAAGTAGGTGAAATGGATCTGTAGATGTTGAAATATTCATGGGGATATTTGGATTGAAGCTGACATGCACATACTCAAGACTTTCTGCTGCTCCCACACGTATCTGATGTAGCTGATAAAGGTAGGCAGACCCAATTAGGATTTCTTTTCCCTGTGTGTGTGCCAATGTGACAAGCTCCACATGACTAGTGATTAAAGTGTCCTGCGTTGTTGTTTGATTACGGACAGCCTAGACAGACGATCTGTCTCCACCATTCACTAAATCCCACCCTCCACTTCTCTCTCTCTCTCTCTGTCCCTCTGTCTCGGTCTCTCTCTCACACACACTCACACACACACACACTCTCTCTCTCACACACACACACACACACACACACACACACACACACACACACACACACACAC
>JAUZST010030037.1:0-57016 GCA_034779995.1 Parotocinclus haroldoi | reverse complement strand
TATATATATATATATATATATATATATATATATAACCTAGGGAGGACCAAAATTCAAAAGGAGACCAAACCTCCATGGGCGGACTAGATGTTATATATAAGAATGAAAGTTTATATCGAAGTTTTAATTTTATATTATAATTATTTTAAATAATAATAATAATACTAAAAAATAAAAGAATAATAAAAAATAATAATTTTATATTAATTAATTACATTAATGTGTTCAAAGTATGCTGCCCAGAGAGCATAAAAGCACTGGTTTAAATAAGCAGAAGCTAAATAATTATTAACAGCAATAAAATATTTTAAATATAGCAATTAATAAAAAAAGCAGTAGCCAAAATAGATTAAAAAGAAATAAAAATATGTCACTGTTAGTTAATAAACACAGGCTGTTTTTGTATTGGCCAAAAGACTTGTCCACAGTGACCACCAGAACTTGAACCTGGCCCAGGACAAAACAGTGTGAAATTTCCTAGTAAAAAAAATTAATTGCTTGATAGTTTTATTGTGAACTTTCACAGTTTGACCGTAAAGTTCACGGATCTACTATAAGTTTTTGATGGTAATTTGGCCGCGTCATGGTTCCGCTGTCAAAAATCACATTTTCTTTTTTTCCTGGGTGGTGGGGGTGGTGGCACCAGTGTGGTGGGCTATCATGTTGGACTCAAGCGCCTTTGGGAAGACCATTCATTAATCCATTCGTTCTGAATTTAGTGAATCCAGTTTCCATCATTCCAAAGAATGCATTTGAACAGCTCCAGGGTCCAGTGGCGGTGGGCTTTGCACCACTCCAGAAAGTGACTGGAATCGCCTCTGGTGATCTGAGGCTGCTGCTTAGCCATGCAAAGCCAGTCCATTAAGCTTCTGAAGTGTTCATGTGCTGATGTTGCTTCTAGCTGCTGTTGGAACTCATTATTGATTGTTTCATTTATGCCCAGGCTGATATTAGTGCTGCACATCTCCAGCTCTCATCCCTCTGTTATGCACATGCACATAAGAAGTGCAGGGAACAACTCGGGAACCTTGTGAGTATGAAATCAGCTTATGTTTTCCCTTTTCTTTGATCACCACTCCGACTTCAGTAAACCAGATCATAGCTAATAGAGATGAGAAAGTAAATAGACGAGATACCAACGCCATGTGACTGTATGGCTCTCATAGCTATCAAAGGTCAATTAATTATAAAAGCATAGGATGACATGTTCACTGAGCTGGAGAATTGGTTCAGGCAAATCAGGACATGCATTTCATTTATTTTTAAATTTAGACAAGGAGACACGCGCCTCTCGTTGTTCAAGGAGAGTGTGAGGGATATTTACTGCAGTTACAAGGTGAGTGCCTGGATGTTCGCGTACCTTTCAAAACATTATACATTGTGCACGTGTGCATCCCATGATCCCATTGATCTGTTACTGTGGTAATCGATGATCCACTGATGTGGACACCTCCCATGCTTTTGCTACTTATATACAAATGCCCTGTGCACTGTGCAAGATCTAAGCATACGGTGGCCTAAGACTTTTGCACCGTACTGCATATCATTATATACTTCCCACAGAAATGAGGGGATATTTCGAAAAGGATATGAAGCGATTTAAAAAGGAGCATTTGATCTTATTTCATTAAACATTTCGTGTTAATTAAATCTGAACCGTTAGATCGTCAGAAAAGCAAAGGAAAAGTCAAATAAAGTTGCTGGATCACGCAAATGAGATGCAAACCCAATTATGGTGATTAATTAGATTGAGAAGTTTAATTACCTTATCATTAACACAAAGCCTATTTTATAACAAAGTGTTGAAAAATCTCATGTCACTCAGTGAGCAATGAACTGAGGGTGAAAAGTAAAAGCAAAAACACTTACTCTTTTGGTGAACTCAAAAGCCAAGAGGATTCATTTCCTGTTTTCCTTTTCGAGAGGGAGGAGTTTCATCTGGGGATCATTCTCTAGCACTTCAATAAAAACTGCTGATGAAATTTTGGTGTATAGCTCAGAGCACGCACATGCCAGTGTCCACAGGGGCTCAGTGGGGGGTTCTAGGCCATTTTAAGGGCCAGTCGCTATGTTAGAGGCTCATTTACTTTCCACCTAAATGTGCATTGTTACAATGTGGGAGGGCCTTTTGTCACAGGAGCACTGGGTCCTGCCTGTCCACCCCACAGTGCTGGAAATGAGGAAAAAGAGGGGTTTCAGTGTGCCAGTGAGATAAGGTGCACTGTGGGTTTTGCTAGTATATTCGTTCAGGTATTGGACTGTGGACCAAAATGTCCAAAGTTCAAACACCACCTTGTGCCAGAGTTGGGTCGTGTGCAATGCGCAATTGATTGGCTTGCAAAACTGTATCAGTTGTGAGTGGCTCCAGATAAGAGAATCCACTAAAATGACTGAATGAAATGGGTTATTTGAGAACATCCACTATGAGTGCCATAGGGGGCCCAGTTAGGTTCAGGATCACTTCAAGGAAACCCAGGAACCCTAGGAGGTTCTCTACAGCGCTAGTGTAGCAGTCGTGCGTCATGGATGACGCAGTGAAGTTAGTGTAAGGAGGCTTGGTAAGTGGATGGTGCTGGATATTGGGCAGTAGGCAGTGGGTGGTGGTTGGGTGTAGAGGCGGTCAGAGCGCGGTCTCTTTAAGATGATAAGTGCGTGCTGTTGTATTTCTGCTTAGAGCGCTTAGAGCGCTGAGGTTTAATTACGGCGCAGAGCTGAGGAGACAGAGCTGCGTCTGACGATCACTATCAGACCCCATAAAGCCGTAAGCACTCTGGATCGGAGTTGGAGAAAGTACGGTCGGTATGGTAATTCCGAGTTTGTGTAGTCTAGGAGAGTAGAGAGCGTTAAGAGGTCCGGCAGCGGAGTGGTCGTTACGCACCCAAGTGCGCTTTTTCCTCTAGATGCGATGTTTTATCGCACGGCGTGTTCAAGCGGCGCACTCCGTAACTATGGGACTTGGCGCAATTGATGCTTTGTCATCCGATTATTCACAAAACTGCCAGCGATCATCACTCGGTTGCTATAAAAGATCGACACGAGCAGACACCAAAGGCGCGGGACAATGAGGAGCTGGCTGCTGTTTCTCGCTCCGATCTGCTTATGCACGGGTAAGTTAGAAGGTAAAAGTTTATTTTAGGTACTCCTGGTAGAATTCACGGTGTAGAATGAATCCGCAAGTCTTTGCGCACATAGAAGAACCCTTTCACAATCTTTGTTTTGCATATAGAAAGCTTGTAAATGTACTCTTTAAAAAAAAAAGGTTTTCAAAAAACGTTTCTGTGCGCCATCTGTTTGCCGAATATCACCGAGTCTCCTAAATCATGCTCAAACATTCGAGAATATAAAGCAAGGAACTGCAAACAGCCTTCATTATTGAAACTCCAGATCCTACGAGTCCCAAGTGTTTAGATCACCGCTCTTTTTTTCTTCTTTTTTAAAATCAGTTGATCAGGATAACCACAAATAAGCTTACTGCTGGGGCATTGTTGGTTAATTGCATTCCGTGGAACAGGGTTCCAACCTTTTAGAGGCAAAGCCGCCTCGCTTTATCACAGATCGTTCACCATGTAAAATAGGAACCACAGGAACCATCCTTCTTTTTATGCCAAACCCCGACTTGAGTGTTTGCTGTCAATGGCTCTATACTAGTTGCATCTTATTACAGAACATTGTTCAAGTCAGAGTGTTATTGAGATCTTATCGCGCTGATTCTTATGTTGTCGAGTGAAGGAGAAAGTATTTTAAGGACTTTGTGTAACAGTGTGGCGCTGTCAGACTTAAATACAAATACAACACAATTAGGTTCCAGTATGAAAAGCATCCTGTTTTACCATCTCATTATTTTGGTTCTGATCGCAACCCACGTTTCACTAGGTGCAAGCACAGGTCCATCATGGAGGTTCCAGACGAGTGCCAGTTCCAGCAGCTGGCTCTTTCGACCAAGCCACGAGAGCTGCACTTACCAATGAAATGCTGTTATCATTAGGAAACGTGGTATCATTCCTTTTGTTTAAAGCTGATCATCTACCATGTAAGATAACAGTGGTGATTACGTTCCGAGGATCCATCTCACTTTGAGTGTTTGTTGTCAACGGTGCTGTTCTTGTCGCGTCTGATTACAGGACCTAGTTCCAGTCAAAGTGCTATCGAGCTATTATTGAACTCTTAGGTTAGGTGAAGGTGAAAGTATATTTTAAGGCCTTTGGTGTTACATAGTGTGGGGTTGTCAGATTTCAGCACCTTTCTAACCACCCACGCTTATTCTCGCCTTAAATCTATCCCACGGGGCACAGGGAGAAGAAGTTCACCATGGACAAGGTGCCAGACCAGTGCCATTTCCACGAGCTGTCTTTTTCCACGAAGCCACAAGATGCACTAGTATTCATAATAATAATATTATTATCGTTATCATTTTTATTACGAGTTTTTTTTTTCCATTTAACCGTATGTTACTTCCCACAACGTTTTTGTGCTGCAACACATGGTAATTATGATCATGACCCGACAGTCCGCTTGTGCTTTTTTCTCACCCCTGCTGATATTTATGACGGAGTGGCTAGTTTGTTGTTTATCCTGGTCGGAAGCGGTTTTCACCGCAACGAAGATACTTCCTAGGAAGAACAGCTGTACGGATAAATCATGCCACTTATTTTCTACTCGCAGTCTCGGTTTAGGAATGTGCACCATAGGGGATGGCGTAAATTAGGCTGGAACACAGTGAGTTGCAAAGCCAGAGTGCCTTGCAGATTCGACAGCAAGGTTCATAGTGTTTTGTGCAGCTCAGGAAGCTGAAGCAAAACGTCCTTCACCTTCACAACTGGATTGAGATTGATGTCTTATATGTCTGATTGTGTAACGTCACATCAGCGCGACGCATCCAGAGGACTGAATGAGTTAATTTGTGTTATAAGTGTATTTGTATCTTGAAGACGAAAAGAGATCAATTCATCCCGACAGTAAATGCACGCATAAAGTAAACCAGAAAATAGGAATAAAGCATCGACTAGGACTTTAGATCGCCAGGGATGTCGTACGAACTTATTCAGGAAGAGGCTATAACACAAAATAATGTTTCGACACAGCGTTACCCTGCTGTACAGGATAATCACTGCTTATAGAAACAATTTATGGCTGAGCCGAGGCTTACTGAAGCTGTTCTGCTGTATGGCCAGCAGGTCATGAAGGCAGGGGGCAGCACAGTGGCATGAGCGGGCAGCGTTGTCGCCTCCCAGATCCAGGGATCTCAGGTTCAATTCTGACCTTGGACCTTGGATTGCGTTGAGTTTGCATGTCCCCCCGTGTCCTTGTAGGTTTACTCCATGTACTCTGGCTTCCTCCCATTTTCCAAAACCATGCAGTAGGTAGCCATCACTCTAAATTGACCCACTGTGAATGTGGGTAGTGGCTAGGATTGATGTAACTTTGCTCTCGTCCTGAATAGCCATCGATGCTGATGCAAGGTTAAATAAAACAAAACGTAAATAATTACACATGGTGGCTGAAATCCCAATGACAAACACCTACTTTATAGTCCAACGACTGGGCCTGCTGACTGTGTATTATTTTAGCTCTGTAAGTGAATTCTGTGTGGCAGCAAACTAATACGTTAGTCTGCCACTGCAGGGACCTATGTTCAAGTCCCAGTGCCAGGGATATCAGTCTGTACATGTCTGGCCAACGTTCATTTCGGTCAATGACCTGCGATTTTTTTGAGTGGTAAAAGGGGCCGCACTTCTATGTCTGAAACCTAACATTGGGTCTACAGCCCTGCATGGTGGAGCCTTCCAGTTTGTATGGGTGTCTCATGGAGACTTATTTGGCTGTGTCTTGGCGAAACACAGTTGGCCAACAGGTCACCTCCCATCACCGCACCAGCCATCCCTACCCAGGCTGATGAACTTGCGTCCTGTTTAGATCCCACTTACACCTCCACCCCGCATTGGCATTTAATAGGAATGCCTTGACTTAGCTTAAATCCGAAAATACGTATACAGAAAATACAGATACTCCCTGATTTACGTCGACAATACGATCTGACAACCACAAAATTCAACTCTAAATGTAGTTAAATTAAGTCATAGCTTAACCTACCTTTTAATTAGACATTTCCAAGTGCTCATCGCTCTCACCCGTTACTCCCCATGTTACACACTGCCATCTTCCTAATTCAAGTGCAGATTCATCCGACATCGCCCCCGAGAAAATTGCAAGTTCATGGTACGCTTTTTTCTGAATGTGTGTTTCCATCAGATCCCTACTTAAATGTAAGATATTGGCTGTTGAGCCATCATCAAATTGGAAATTCCTACAATATAATTTTGCAGTTGACAAGTTTTGCACTGAGGCATTGCATCAGCTTGCATCGTGACTTCTTCGGTTAATTGTGAGACTAGAAGACGTACAGTTTGTATCACTTCTGTATAGCCACCCACCACTGCATGATTTAGCTCTTCATCTCAGCGTTCCTGTAATGGCCCTGTGTGTTAGCGAAGGAAAAAACTGCAGCATGTTGCAAGATTTCGAAATCCCCATTAGAAGTGGATGTCCACTGTGGTCCGACGTGTCCACTGTTGTTAATGCAATGAATGAGCTTTAAATATAGAACAGCGCGAGTGCCGGGCTGGCTGCCTGCCTGTTTTCCGGCTAAAGCAAAGTTGAAACTAGTGTGAGAAGTGGATGCGTCAATTGTGTAGGCATTGTGTGAAACGTTTGTTCCTTGTTGTTTAATCGAGAGTGTTAAGCCTAACGACTTAAGATTATGGTAGCCAGCATGCGCAGTCTTGGTGTTACTGATGAGTCACCGGGCTCGGGATCGCAGGCGCGTCTTTGTCTTTGACTAAAATGTGAGACATTCGCTATTGCCGCGTCCCAGACTAAATACACAGATGGGGTGCACCACACAGACCAAGCTGTCTACAATAGTTTTACGGGCTGCTCAGCTCACAAGCTCCTACTCCTGACTTTTGAAGCACGACGTCGTCCCGAGCTTCTCATACATCACAGGAGTTCTGCTGGAACCACCCAACACCGACTGAGAGCTGCCATGAAACCTTTTATTATAAACGTTTGTTCCTAGTAAACAAGACAAGCCTTGTCTCAGAGTCTGCTATAAAGCACATACAAATCCTTTAACGAGCCCACTTGATATCTGAATTTCCATATACTATGTCTACTCACGTCTACATCTGAGGTCTGATAAGGTGCATGCACTGCTCACAAAAATTAGGGGAAATTTCAGAATGATTATGAAGCAATTAAAGAGGCATTCGATTTTATTTTATTAAACACGATCATGAGAAAAACGAAATGAATGAAAAGTCAAAAAGTTGTTTCGTTATGGTGATTGAGCAGCAAGCGAGATATTCATGGGTGTAATCAGAAGCGGGTCAAACTGGACCAGAGTGCCCCCACGCTGGCTGTTCAGTAGGAAGTACGATCACCTAAGAGTTCCAAAACACACTGACAGTGATGGGGCTTGGACGGGATCAGGACAGGATTGTCCAGCAGTTCTTGTTTGGTTTGCATTATGAGAAGAAAAATAAGTCTCTGGTGTTTCTCTGTTTGCATGTATACAAGCCTTATAAAAGCATGAAATGAATAGTTTCTCAGTGTGTATCTTCTCCTATCTTATTTTGGCCATTTCCCTCAAAAGACCTGCAGTTTTCCAGACCTACATCTCTAACTGTAGCGTTTGGGCTCAGAGCGCAATCTTCAAGCTCTAGGTTTGAAATCAGTAACCTTGTCAGTCAAGGTCATATTTAGAAGCAGACATTTTTTTTTTTGCATAGTTTATTTTTAAAAGAAAGCTTTCTATTCTATTTCTATCATGTCATTAACACAGCCTTAGTTTTCTTGTAACTGTGCTTTTGAATTGGCTGAAATGACGAGCATGCCTGTGTGTTAATGGATAGAATGTATAGTCTAAAAGTGACCAATAAAGAGCCTGGGACTGAACCTTATAGAGTCTTGCGTTCTTATGAATTGTTTCCTTTTTTATGCTCTGTAGTACAAGGTCCAACCAAAACTGTGATCACTAGCTTGTTCTGGATCTATTATGTATATGTACGGTGCATGTGCATTGTATGTAATATCACGTTGGACTGTGGAAGCCTAGTGGTTAAGGTACTGGACTCTGGACCAGAAGGTCAAAGGTTCAAATCCCACCTCTGCCAAGTTGCCACAGTTGGGTCCTTGAGCAAGGCCCTTGACCCACAATTGCTTGGGTTGTAAGACAATATGAGTTGTAAGTTGCTCTGGATAAGGGCGTCCGCTAAATGCTGGAAATGTAAAATGTTGGTGCGACCTGCGCAGGAGGTTCCTTCTGGCTGTTTTGCCGGTCGACAGATCAGTGCCACGTAACCGATTTATGTGCCGGTCACATTTACACGTGTGGCAGTGGCCCAAACAGGGGCGCGTACAAACAGCACAGTGTTTTACTCCCTTTGATTCAGAACTAAACACGGCTCAGCCACTTTGTTTACATGACCGCTGCTGACGAATGTCCATGATCAAGAAGGGCTCGATTTCGGTTATGTTCTGAGTGCTACTTAGTCAACTGAATAGTCTTTGTCTGTGTAACGCATCACTAATGAGGAAGAAGGGGTTTTAATGAGGAAGTAGGGATTTATTTTAAACTTAGCCTTGTCTTCAGTGTGGAAGCTCTTTAGAGCGTGCTGTTAATATTACATGAAGGGAAAAAGAATCCACAGAGAAACAACTCTGAGTACGTTCGGAACAACAAGTTCAGCGGGACGTTTAAAGCAGCATCGGCCCGCTGAATACGTGGATATTCATTTGACAAAATTAACATAGGCAAAGAGGTTAAAGCTAAAGCTAGCTAGAGCGCAGAGCCAGGCACAAGCCAGCAGCCCTTGAGATCCTTCTTCAGCAATGAGGAATTTCCCATTAAAAGAAAAGCTGAACACAAATGCTTGTATGCATATATTTGTAATGCGTAGACACAAGAAGAGCTGTAATTATGGGCTTTCTACAGACATGGTTGTTCGTGTCTGAGGGAGGGTAATGCCGGTCTGGATGATCACAACAGTGACCACTACCCGGCCGGTCGGTGTGCTGGCATCTCCAAAGTGCCTTTGTGCTGTGTTCTCTCGTTTGCCTGTTTTTTTTTTTGTTTTTTTTTTAGCTGCGCAAGTTTCCTTTAATAGCACTCATTTGGTGTAGCACAGTTTATTCTATCAGCGTGATTTGAAGTAATGTGGGCAGATTAAGCAAATAGCTGATGGATCGTTACACTGCTCCGCCTTCCTATATCGACCATGGCACGTAAAATTCTCACTGAAGTCATTAAACGGAGAACAGGCAGATAGAATTCAGTAGCCTGCAGTTGAATGTGGGTGAATGAACCTCTGTGGTGATAAATGGCAGGAGACCAAGAAGAGATCATAAAGCTCTGGACCAGTTCTAATGTTGATTAATATAAGAAGGAATCTAGATCGACCCTTGTTGACTGTTCCTGCTACTGCACTGTATTCGCTTAACCATACATTCTGGTGTACAGTGTAGCATATTCATGACCAGCTGTGCTCTTGTTATACACAGTATGTCTAATGCAGTGGTTCTTAATCTTTCTAAGAGCTTTGCTATGCTGACTGTTAAAGGGCAAAGTCTTAGTTCTGCAACCTGTACTTTTCAGTGTATTCCTTATTGAAGTTTCTCCAGAGAATCTGGAGAAATCTGGTAAACGTGGACAGGAAGTGAACAGTGTTTTAAATCTCGTATCAGCGCAAAACTAACACAGTGTCTAAGACACGGCCATCGCCTCAGTGTCATTGCAGTGCTCGCAATGATCCACCGCCCATATAGTGCCTGATCTTTGTTGGTCCTGTGGGGGTCCTGACCATTAAAGAACAGAGTAAAGGAGAGTAACCAAGAATGTCGAGAAACCGATGGACTACAGACTGTAGACCTACAAAGTGCAGTGGCAACCAAAACTTTGGTTAGAATGAGCAGAATAGAAATGCCTGAGTCGTTTGCACAGTGCCTCATAATACTAATTGGGTTGGGGCATAGATCGCTTAACATCCACAATAAGTTCTGTAAAAGTGCGTGTTGTCCGGTCGTAAGTCAGAAGCAATGATATGTAGGATACCATTAACTAAATGGCCAGGATACGATGGCCAGTGTTTCCCATACGTTGATTCAGGTAAAATCGACACTGACGTCCATGTCATCAGAAATATTAGATACCGCGATGAGGTCCTGCACCCTATAGTTGTACGCGCATATTGTCAGCAACATCCTTAAGGAGGCAGGAATCTTCAGCATGGACTGGGCTTCACGTTCTCCATACCTGAATCCCATTCAAAATGTTTGGAATGTACTGGGAAGATGTCAGGCAAACCGTCCAATGACTCCCACAACACTTCTTGAGCTGGAAGTTGCCCTGGAGCTAAAAGTGCTAGAGGATAACGTCTGATCCTGTCTGTGCCACATCACTGTCAGTGTATTTTGGCATTCTTGGGTCTACTGAACAGGCAATGTTGGGCACTCTGGTCCAGTTTGACATGTTTCTGTTCACCCCCATGAATATCGCTTGCTTATCGATCACCATAATTGTGTTTGCATAATTGAACAACTTTTCATTTGCCTTTCTGATGATCTTGTTCAACGAAATAAAATCAAATACGTCTTTTTTAATTGCTTCATATTCGTTTTGAAATCTCCCCCCATTTTTTAGGAGCAGTGTCTTTAAAATGCATGTTCTTATGTCACTGTATTGCTGCATGCAGCCCGTTTCTCCATTCATTCACCCCTACATCACCCCTGTCTCTCACACACATACATATGGAATCAGAAACTTTTAGAAACTGTTTTTTATGTGACAGATATATCAGATTAGATCATTTTTTTTTGTTTTCCCTTCGTTTCTCTGGTGTGTTGCGTTGCAGTGACTCGGTTCTTCTTCTTCCGCTCAGCTTATCACAAACGAACTATTTAAAACTAATTCTAAAATACAAACTTATCCGCCTGTGTGCCACGGACCGTGCACAGTTCTCGCGTTGAGTGATTTTGCATGTAGTACCTGCGTTTACAGCCACACGCTGTTCAGCATTCAGTCTGCTCATGCTGATGCCGCATGCGTTTAATATGACTTTCTGCACCGCAGGCTGTTCTGTTACATTTGCTCTGCCACATCAGGTATCTGAAAAGGCAAAACTTAAGTTAAGCAAATTACTAACCTTTAAGTTAAGGTTAATTATGTAATCTGACTAAGGATGCATGTGCAAACAGATAATGCGGTGCATAACTCTACATTCATGGGTCTGGGGCTTTAAATGACCACTGGGCTGCAGTTTTAAACCCCTGATCCAATGCAAACATGAGAGCAGAGATCCTTATTATCACATCCAATTAGTCTAACAAGATACCCTTAGGGGGAAGCAAAAGAGGCTTGTCTAATAGTTGATAATAATTACTGTAAAGCATTACATAATGGTGTAGCTTGTTCCCACACTGTAAATACAGCTCACGCCGGGGGTATTGCTCCGGATGAGCCCACGTCTTGCGCACCAGCATCGGTTACACGCTCCGCCAGAGCCGTATGAAAGAACTGATGGAACAATCGATGTTAACCTGTGGCTCTCAAGGCGTGAAGATTAATCCCAGCTTGCTCTGCGCCAGGAATTCTTCCTGGTGTTATCAGCCATTGCTTCCTCACAGGGAGTGTGTCTTAAACGAAAGGGAGGGAATTGCTGAAGGCTGAAGAATTTAAGTAAGTGAATCTGATGATCTAATCGAGCGGTACCAATGTTCGGCTGCTGCCGTCAGGACAATGCGCCGTTTTCTTTAAACGGCATATCTAAAAATAAAATCAGGTCTATTTAGGCAGCGAAAGAACATTCTCTCATTAAAACTGCATAGTTACTAATGGCGTGGACGAATATTATCCTATTGTGTCATTATCTTATTATCTTGTACCCAAGCGGTATCATTTTCTATAACACGTAGCACCAGATGCAAGGTAAATCAGGGATAAAACGGCGTGCTTGCATTAATCCGCAGAGATTTGAGGCTATTTTGGTCATTTCTGCATGCCTTTGTTTTTGCCTGTATATAAAGTCGTTGCAATGTTTACCATGCAAGCATCTGGTGTTTTGCTCATTCCAGCCTGTATGACCTAACATTTTTTTTGCGTAGTACTCAACATGCCACACCCCCCCCCCCCCCCCAAAAAAAAAAAACAGCAAGGTGCATTAAAAACACTATAAAGGCATGCACGGTTTAACGTTTAACGTAATTTGCTTTTACACTGGAGATCTTATGATAAGATTATGAATTATGATAGGATTATGAATTATGATAGGAAACAGAAATTGGTCTTATACACATCTTATTCCCACCTGAATGGCAGGCGACTAGTACGGGCGAACCCTTGTGACACCTGTCAACAAAAAACAAAGGAAATGCAAGCAGACATCCACATGATAAAGCTGATAATGTCTCACTCGTATGATTATATACATTCAAATATACGAATGACTGCATTGTACAGTACGAAATGGTTTCAAATTGTGTCTTGATATTATAGTGTGAAATAAAACACTATGTGCAAAGCATCTAAACTACTGTGTGACTGTAGTTATGTCTGGTCAGCATCCATTTCTGTTAATGTTGTGTACTTCGCACGTTAAATGGAGCACACGTTAGAGACTTAATGGCTTGGAATGTTAGAAAAGACTAAATAACAGACAAAAAAACAAAACACTTATTTGAAAATCTGCCACTTAAAACCTAACCCTCACTTGGTTATTGTAGGTTAATGGAGTGTGGTGGCTCGTTATATGTGGCTCTAATAAGGGCTGACCCCACTCGAGCCCTCCCCCCACCCCCGCCTGCACACACAGACCAAAAGAATAAAGTGATTTAGTGATGATGAAATCAAATCAATTAAATATCCTTTAAGTAATTTTTTACATCGATTTTTTTCAGTTAGAGTTTTTTTTTAGTTTGAATGAGCATGTGCGGCTAGGTGGCTCGTGGCTAGTTGCCTCAGCAAGAAGGTCTCGGGTTCAATCCCAGGGTGGAGTGACCTGGGTCCTTTCTGCGTCTCCCCATGTCTTTTACTCTGGGTACTCTGGTTTCCTCCTAAAGTCCAAAGACATACATGTCAGGTTAATGGGATAATCTAACATGGACCTTTGTGTGTGTGTGCCCTACGATGGATTGGCACCCTGTATAGGGCACCCTGTAATCCACCCGGTGTGGATTAAGCAGAAGATAATGTATGAAATTGTATTTTCACAAACTCAGACAAAGTGACGTTTGCCCAGGTTGATGCCGATGACCATTAAATGGATGTTTGACCTTTAATGGTGGCCTCAGACTTTTGCACAGTACTGTGGAATTCTCCTAAAGAAGGGTGGTTTTAAAGATTTGGTTCAACCTTTCCAAAGAAGTCGAGCAATTAAAGCAGCTCCTTGTGTTTTTAAAACTGCTGCACACCTTTGTGCCGGGGCTGTCAAAGTACGATTTCTTCCTCGAGACAAGCTACAAGAATAATTACCCTGTGCTCCTTTTATTAGAGGCTGTTACACACCTCTTTCCCCCAAGCATAAAGACGTGTCTCAGAGCTCGAGGAAAAACAAGGCGTACTTTTTGATTAAGTGGATGCATACCCATACCATCACTACTGAGATAATACTGTTATGTGGTTTAGGCAGAGATGTGAAACGTTTCATTACGAGAAGCTGGATATGCCTGACATGGTTTATATAGTATCTGCATGCTCACGATTCCAATAATGGTGCACTGGATGCAATTCTAATCACCACTTCAGTCTTAGCGCTCTTGTTTACCAAATGTTGTCTGAGCTTTTTAATATAAGCAAGCCGCGCATGAGCTTTTTTTAGCCAGAGGACAATGAATTTGCCTCCCACGGGTTGTTGTGTAACTCAATTAGACGGTTCCTACTAAAGATATTGGGTTTTTATTACTAACTACAACATAGTGTTGGTGCGGTGGAAGAAATGGAATTATCTGCCTTACAGACATCTAAAGTCAGAGCTCTACAATGTCATCGAAGCTTGGTTGTAACACAGATAGCTCACGGTTCCTGGAATATACGCGGATGAGATATATCCGTGTCTGGCTCTTAGCTCATCTCCATTTCCATCCAGTCCCGTGAGGTGATGCCCGGCTCTTTTTTCAAGCCTCCTTTCCCGAAAGCGGTCGTGCCAAACGCCGGCCTTGATGTCAGCTCTTTTGTTACTTCTTTATTCCTGCGTCTTCCCCTCTGAACTCTCCAAACGCTTCATAAATTATGACTCATCAGTTTCTTAGACAGCTCCTCTGACTCGTCGTTAGACATCCACGCTCCGCTTTTCCTCTGATGTCATGATGTTTTGCTCTTCTTTCAACTCCGGCATGGGGTTTGATGCAAATCGAAGCGTTTTCACCTGTACGGGCCGCATCTGATTTAATCGGCGCCTGTCAGACAGCACGGGAGTTAAAAGCTTTTTGGCTAATCGCGCCGGTACGCCGTTGTTTGTGCCCCGAGATTGTTTACCACGAGCTAGAAATGAGCGGTCCCGCTCCATTTGCTCGATTTGGAGCGTTTTGAAACGTCTGCGAAAGCTTCCGTGTCAGTTTATCCATTTGCGCCGTAGTGCTTTCTTGTGGAATAACGCTTTCGAGAACACGTCAGTTGAGTTTTTGGATTGAATCGATTTCTCGCAGGCTCCAGGTCCCGTCTGGATGACAGCCCGCCTCGCATAGTGGAGGACCCGTCTGACCTGATCGTGTCCAAAGGTGAACCGGCCACGCTGAACTGCAAGGCTGAGGGGAGGCCTTCGCCAATCGTGGAGTGGTACAAGGACGGGGAGCACGTGGAGACGGATAGAGATGACCCACGATCGCACCGCATGCTGCTGCCCAGCGGCTCGCTTTTCTTTCTGCGCATTGTACACGGGCGACGCAGCAAGCCGGACGAGGGCGTCTATACCTGCGTGGCTCGCAACTACCTGGGAGAGGCAGTGAGTCGCAATGCCTCCCTTGAGGTTGCCAGTAAGTCTGTTTTTCAATCTTTATCCTTCAGATGTAAATTGACCTTGATATGGTGCACACTGTTTTATGTTAATTATTGCTATCGGTTAACATACATCCAAATACACTTTTGACCAAAAAAAAAACTCACCGTATATGTATGTTGTTCATGATTACAATATTGAGTGAAAGGGCAATAGACAGGAGACCCTAGTGTCCTGTTGAACCACCTCTACCCTGGATACAAGATGAGATAAGGTTGGTGATTGAGGGAAACAGGTTCTCTATGGTCCTGTGGTAGCTTTGCAGCTGGTCCTGTAGATCTTCATTCATCACACCAGCAGTTGGGGAACATTGTAGCTCCTCAGCTGGATTGAAGCACTTTCCACAAGGACTCCATAATCAAACCCGACTGTCCATCTCCAAAAACGAAATTTCTGTTTGGTTTCTGCTGGCCGTTGAGGGGTTATTGCAACTGTGCAGGTGTTTAAAGGTGGAAATCCAACCAGTTTCACTGGTCCCAGTGTATACCAGCAATCCCAACCAAACATCTCGGGGGGTACAAAAAGATATGTCTGCTCTGAGGTGCTCAAGTTTGTCAAAATGCGGTTTGCACGTGTAAAATAAAATAAAACAACACATGCTGAAAAAATTATATAAAATGATTATAAAAGGACTATAAAAGGAACCCAATAGAAAAAGATGTGCCTACCTGAATAGTAATATAAATATATATTTCACACTACAAATACATTTTTCAATATTTTGTAAAAGATTCATTTACAAGACTGTAATATTTTCAACTAATCCCAATAACTGTATATTGTGACCAGGATTTTTGTGCCCAGGAATTTTTTTTTCACTTACCTACTTTTCATACAGTCTAAACATCTGAGTTTACTTTCAGTCACTGTTTATACTTTTTTTTTTTACATTTAGTTTAATAATGTAAAATGGAGTCATCAGATAATAGAGTTCTGGTTTGCCATGTTTCCCAAATCCATTATGGTCTTTACCATTTTTTTTCTTTAAGAGGAATGACCTATTCCTGAACTTCTTCTTCCTTCTATTGATGTTTTGACTGACAGTTTCATGATCCAGTGGTACCAGACTCCACCTGTAGCTTAACCCATAAGATTTCAGATACAGACAGAATGCATATCCACTGATTTTACTCGCCACGGGATCTGTTCCTGCTATCAGATCATGCTGTGATAATATTCTCACTCTCAAGACACAATCAGCTCCTTTGGTGATTGGTTATCTAAATAAATAACCCTTCAGTAATGGAAATGACATGCCACCCGAATGTTGGTTTGGACAGAGCCTTCATCCTACACTGACACTGCTCGCTGCTACCAAGTGAGGTAAGAACAGGAGAACGTCTCCTGTAGAGGTCAACAGGTTAAGGTCATGTGTTTGCCCTCCTGAAAATCTATTACCAGTGAGCTGTCTGCATATTTCTGTCAAATCTTTATACTTGAATTAGCATTGACTGGAATGTGCTTTTTGCATCTTATGACATTGGAATGACATGGCTGCTATGCACTTCCACCAGTTATTGTAAATCTATAATGGCAGTTAATGGTGGATAGAAGTGAAATTGATTCTAAGGACCAGGGAGTATGAGAGAATGTAGTCTGCTGAGACATAAAACGTATGTTTTATGCTAATATACTGATTGTTGGAGATGGAAACCTAGGAAAATGTAATCTGCAGAGTTACCGTCTGGAGAGGTTTTCAGTACAACCCACTCTACTGCAGCTGTCTGTCTATGGAGCTTTCATCACCGTATGCTTTGATAGTTTGAACCTGTTAGCGGTGAGCATGACTGAAAGAACAGATTATTCGTTTTTGATCCTTTCCAGTACCATGTTGGATCGTCTTTTGCCTTCAGACCTTCTTTAAGTTTTCAAAGTTCCTCAGATCTTTTGGTCCGTATTGGAGTTGCTGCCGATTTGTCAGCTGCACATCCATGAGGAAGCTCTCATTCCACTCCATCCTAAAACTGCTCTATTGGGTTGAGATTTTGTGACTTAAAAGACCTTCTCATCCACAGTCCTGGTGTCTCTGAATTTGGTTATGAGGGATGTAACAGTGCTGTGTGAAATTAAAGATATTTCTGAGTGTCGGTTGTTAAAGTCTGTTGCTGTGATACAACGGATATCAGTATCGTCAATTCGTCTTCAGTTACCTGTAACGAACAACAACGTTTTTGAACTTTCTGTGTTTATAACTTTTGAAACACAAGAGATAATGCAAATTGCGGCAGTTCGTTTCTGAGACAATGCAGATCTTCGTTGATATGCTACATGACCAAGTTCCCATTGGAAAAAACTTGCCCTCTATCCAATATGGTGGGTTTCAAGATGGCGGCCAAGTTCCTGACATAACCTAACAGACAGGCCTTCTCACCTATTATTTGCTATGGTATTCAGATATGTCATTTTTGTTGTTTTTAAGGTTTGTTTCTGTCCTGTGACTTTTGACTATGTATGTGTATGTGTATGTATGTGTATATATATATATATAGATATATGTTCCTCCCCCATATTCAATCTTCTATCTACACTCAGCACTCAGCATCCAAGCACCTGCACTTCATTAAGTGGCCTGCTCTTAGGGATTGACTTCACGCCCTTGTGGATGATGGTGATGAAATCATGAGTGAGGTCATAGCAGTGGGACGAGGTACACTGTTGCCTGTCGGCTTGCCGTTAGCTATGATTCATATGCTAATTAGAGCTGGCCTGCTGCCTGCGTTCTTGCTGGGTGATCTATGAGCTGAGAAAGGCAAGCGTGTGGGCCTGCAGTTCGACCTCTCCTCCGCCTCCTTTGCTCGGCCTAGGCTCTCTCTTTTGAAATTTGTTTACTGTGAGGCCGTGAATCCTGCAGCTTGGGTTATGGGCAGGAGAAAAATATACAGCCTTACATGGCAGCGCTGGGGTTTAATAAGTGAGCAGAATATAGAGGGATGAATCAGTAAGCCTCTTAGGGATTTGGAACACAATGCAGCGCTGTCCGTCTGCTTCATGCCTATCATCTTTACAATTTTTTATTATTCCCAGGCGTATTAGCGGTTCAGGCGTCCAGCGCGTACATGGAATATGCATGTGACTTCCTGTTCTGCTATCCTGACCAACGGTGATCAGCCTTAACAATAAAACCACCTGCTAACATGTAGCTCACCCTCGATAGATGGACTCCACAAAATCTTTGACGGTGTCCCATGAGATTAGGCGACAAGACATTAGCAACAGATCCTTTTAATCCTGTAAGTTCCAACCCAGAGCCTCCACGGATCAGACTTGTTTGTCTAGCACATCCCACAGATGCTCGATCAGAATGAGAATTTGGAGGCCAGGGCAACATCATTGAGTGTGTAAACATGCACTAAAAAATCCAATAATGGTCGGATTTCTGCAGTTTTTTTAATCATACAATTGGTCATGTATACATTATACTCCGATATAGATGATTACAGATTAAGTAATCCGATAAAGAGGGCTGGATTTTAGCCCAGTAATATCAGTCCCTGTCAATGATATTCGCTTGACCTCTTTTGGTACCGATTAAAAAGCAGTACCTACAACCTAAGGAGAAGAGTAAAGATAATGCAAAATATAGGAGTGGAAATTTTAAATAATAGCAAATCCAAAGCCCTGATTTTGTAGGCAGTTTAGACTTACACACTTAGACTGATGTCCAAAAAGAGGGAAATGTCCAGGAAAAAGGAGACGTGGCGTCTTTCTAGGAAACTGGCTGAAGCCACAAAGCTAAAGCTAGTAAGAGAGCCAGGTACAAACCGACACCTCATGTTATCTTTCTGTAGTAACTGTTTCTGCATGCTGTCACTTATCATTCTTGGACAGATATGACATCAGAATTGGCCAGTTTCAAATTGGTCGGTCATATACATTGCTCACAAAAAATGAGTTATTTCATTAGGTAATATTACATTTCGAAGTATCCCCTTTTTTAGCAGTATATCTCAAAATCTAAATAGATCAAGGGACTTGCAATTGGTGCAAATTGTAATGCGTGGCCACTAGGAGTGTGTGACACTGACAAATTCGATCTTGATATTTTCTGCGTGTGTCAGTAACAATAATTTGTCAATACTTTGCGTCCTGATATGAATTGTTGCTCGTGAATGACATCAATGTCGTAAATAACATAAAGAAAACGTTCTGTTGCTTTTCTTATAGTAAGGCACTATTTTAACCGAAGGGTTCCACTGGGTGTTTTTTGTGCTGGTACCTTGGCTGTTGTAGGCGTGCAATGTTCCATGGCTAGTCTTGCTTGTGAGTGAAGCAGATCCACGTCTAGCAATGAAATCCAATCATGTAGACTGGTGTTGTCTGTTTTTGGTCTCCAGTTTGTTTTGTGCAAAGGGGTAGACATGGTGGATAATGTCAGCTCATTGTTAAAGCAACAGTTAAAATATTACAGTAGGCGATGCATATCACACACCCCTTTTGGCCACCCGGTCTGCTCTTTGTGCCAGAGACCCGGCACCTATCTGTGAAGCTCTGTAGTTCTAGAAGGTCACAAGCCTGGACTTAAATATTCAGAGCAGCCATTTGTCAGCAGGCAGTCTCAGGTGACCCCTTGGCCCGCTTTACAAAGAAATGCTTCAAACACAGCTCAGTTGGTAGAGCTCTGGTTCACAGTTCTAAGCCACCCTCGTTTGTATCCTGCCTCTGGAGGGTTGATGCTGGAGTTGCGTTTTGAAGTTGCAATCCATTGTAATCGGTAATTGCTAAATGTCGGCCAGCATCGCCTGTTGACGGGTAGCTCTTCTGAACGTCTAAGTAAAGTGTCGTGACCTTGCACGGACTTTTGGAGAACGTGCAAACGCAACACAGACATCGCACCAGCCAGGATTCTGTTAATGCTTAAATGTTTACGCATTCTTCCTGTTGCACTCTCAAAAGCTTGGTAGAAACCAGACTTAAAATACATAGGAGTTGTTTGAGCAGTCAAAAGTGCCACCAAAATAGCACCCTTAGTTACCTGGCTTTTGTGAGGAGGTAAAAATCGGGATGGGTATCAAAGCTCTCACTCCAAAACTGTCTGAGGGAGAGGGACTGCAGCAATTTCAGAGGCAGGATTAAGATAAAGTGGGACAAACAAAAAAATAATCAAACTTGCTTAAAAGGCTTTTGAACCAGCTGCCATGTTTTCTTTCAGTGTGGGATTAAAAAGGAATGATACTTTAAAAGCAGGGATAATGTGAATTCCTGTGCAGCCCTTCTCAGGGGGTGATGGTCACAGCGGCCATGTGTGCCCAGCAGGGGTGTGCAATATTGACAGAAAATAATATAGTGATATTTATAGCAATAATTGTAATTAGACAAGGCTTTCTCAGTTTTGGGTCAAAATGCCAAAGTAGGGTAAAATGCAAAAAAGTGGGTGAAAATGCAAAGTCCTGATTTTTAAAAGATAAAAAAAACCAAACCGAAATCATAACGATTTTGTCGCTGATAAATGCGTATTATAATACCTAAGCAATTTACTTTGCACTTTACTTTTTACAAGTATTTCAAACATTAATTTATAACCTGGGGGACATAAGAGTTCCCCTAAAAATCATCCAGCTGCTAAACACAATGCGTTTATCCGTGCTGAAACATGACCTTTTTTTCTAAATCAAAATGAGCTCATAAATTCAGAATAATTCTGCCTGTAATGCTATTCTACAACCATTACCTTCTACAGTGATGCTTAAATGAACTGCATTTTGAAAATAAGAGGGTTCTTAAGAGGACATGTCTTAAACATTTCGGAGTTTTCCTACCTGTAATGCACCTGTAAGTCTGCGAGTGTGTTTTTGTGCTGGTTAGCTTTGCTGGTTTAAGCCTGTTGTGGGCAGCTGACTGAAATTTGGCATAATCGTCATGTTCCTGGTGGTTAGTTCATAGATGATGAAATAAGTTGAAGAAGTCGAGTAATAAGGTGAACTGTTTTTAACGGCAACCGAATTCTGAAATTGCTAGCAGATTTATGTCTTTTGAGCAACATCCGTCCTTTCAAAGCCGTGCTGCTAAAAATGAGATATTTCATTAGGGAATATTAAAGTCTTTTTAGATCAAGGGACTTGCAATTGGTGCAAATTGTAATGTGTGGCCACTAGGAGTGTGTGACACTGACAAATTCGATCTTGATCTTCGATCTTTTTTCGCGTTTGTCAGTAACAATAATTTGTCAATAATTTGCGTCCTATAGAAATGGGTTCGTAAAAGTCTTAGTAAAATAAGATCAGTTGTTGCTCATGAATGACATCAATGTCGTAAATAACATAAAGAAAACATTCTGTTGCTTTTCTTATCGTAAGGCACTATTTTAACCGAAGGGTTCCACTGGGTGTTTTTTGTGCTGGTACCTTGGCTGTTGTAGGCGTGCAATGTTCCATGGCTAGTCTTGCTTGTGAGTGAAGCAGATCCACGTCTAGCAATGAAATCCAATCATGTAGACTGGTGTTGTCTGTTTTTGGTCTCCAGTTTGTTTTGTGCAAAGGGGTAGACATGGTGGATAATGTCAGCTCATTGTTAAAGCAACAGTTAAAATATTACAGTAGGCGATGCATATCTAGCCATATCTGCCATGTCTAGCAGAGCAATGTAACGACATAGACCGTGAGGCTGGTGATGTCTGTATTTTGTCTCGTAGTACGGCTTGTTCTCTCATTTTTAGCTTCAGTCATGGGTTTTCAGGTAAAACGCTTGTTTGATTTGCATGTAGTCTATCCTGCCTGGATATATGATGCAAACAAGTCAGTGACATAGACGGCATTGGCAGATGGCAGACCATTTGAATTTCGTCTATTTCAGATCTCCTTACGGATTCTGCCTATCGAAGTTACTTTCCAAAACTTAAGTCTACTTTCCAAAAATTTGGAAAAATGACCACTTTTCGGGATAAACAATATATTTTTTATCCTTCAATCTAAAAAAAATAGCTTTTTATATTACTATTTAAACCTGTTTAGAGCTTAGCAGGGCTTAATGCACTAAAGTAGTGACCTAAGAACACCAATAACCAGTTCTCTCAATAGCTACTGATCATAACTCCTAATCTGTTTAACATTTATGTCATTTAGCAGACGCCCTTATCCAGAGTGGCTTACAATTAATACATAATAATAATACCCTGGACCTTCTGAACCTCCAGTACTTTAACCACTAGGCCACCGCAGTTGCGTTAATTAAACATTCTGCTTCTAATAGGTTTAAATGAGAAGAGAAAACAAATATGATTACTTTAATTTGGAGCACAGGTTTGTCATTCCAGTGGTAGAGAGTACTTGTGACCAGTAGTAAATGAGAGAACTGGTTTTCCCAGGTCATTGTTTTAGGAGGTTAAGCCTCATTAAGTTCACGTTAACCGTTTTACTCTGCCAGCAACTGCAGCATTTGGACTTGAAGACTGCTGGAGCTTGGTATCTTGTTTCCTTACTTTCCTCACACTTTGTATTTTCTCACAAACTTTGAGTGTTTATCTTGTGCTGATCCTTAATACAGATATCTTTTTAGATGAATTACTGCTGGGTTTTTAAAGCATAAAGAGTTAACATAGTGGAGGTGGGTTTTCTTTGTAATAGGTACACCGATCTTGGACTTATGGACCCTGTTCTGAATCAGAACCAGGTTTGACAGCCAACCCTACCTAGCACCCAGCGGTCTTAACACAGTGAAATAAATTCTGCATGTTTTTGGATTTGAGTGTTTTTGCTCAGAGTTCAAAGAGCGTTTGTGTTGTATTGGAAGAGATTAGCAGTGTCTTCAGGAAAACATGACACTGCTGGCTAAAGTTTGAAGCTGTCGATCACGGCTGTGGTGGCGCCGCTTCAGTGCTGGTGACCAGAAAGTCCCAGACCTGTCAGCAAGCCAGGGTTGCCTCGAGTAAGGCTTTTACCCTCAACTGCTTGGCTATGTGCTGGGCTTGTATTCCGCCTCACTTGCAAGCGCCTTTGGATAAAAGTGTCTGCCAAATGAATAAATGATTAGCAGAATGAGGTGCTTTAGGCTTGAATTGAAATGTAACACCCCAGGAGGGCTGATGGCTGTTGGCCAAATACAGTCCTTTCATTCGTTACCTTTTCAACATCCTTTTTCCGCACGTCAACGTTAGCGGGGAAGAAAGCGACACATGCCTGTCCCTCGCGAGTGTTTTTTCGGGCCCGTCTTCAGCCTGACAGCAGAACCTCTGATCCAGTCGTCTGACTTAACTCTCAGGGCTGATAGTATTCCAACCAGGATCCTGTGATGCATGAACTTCCGAGTTTATCTAAAGGTCACTGGGCGAACTGCGTAGGTGTGCAGATGCTGCGGGAAAAAACCATGATGCCTTGCGGGTTGAGGAAAGGTGTGTTTGCGAGCTGCTGGCTGAGTGGGGGTTTTGAAATGCGAGCAAATTGTTTGTTAAATGTAAATAAAGCCTCAGAATGTTCGGGAAACATGGCGCAATTTAACAGTGACACATTAATAATGTACAAGCCAACAGGCTTGCCATTTAATGTCCCTGCATGATCCCTGCAGGAGGCTGAGAAGAAAGTGGCTCTGGCCTTTTGAAACGAGATCAACCTGTGTGAGGCTCCGCCACAGAAGTGGCCTTTCATTCCTTTCATTGATAGAGCAGGGATTCAGATTGACTTACCACTTGGCTGTCAATCAGCGAGGTTGCTTTTCTTTAGAGAGTCCTGAACTGAGGCGAAGCAGGTTCAGTTGCCCAATACTCAAATGAAAAGGGTCGTGCACAGTATGCTCCAAAATGCTGTGCCATCTACTAAGAAATAATTAAATTGAGTTATTTATCAAAAACCCGTACAGTTTTGCCCCAGGGATGACACAGTTGCCTAGAAGGTAGTGTTGGTGCTGAGACAGGGGCGGTTGTAACATTTAAGGAGATTACCCAAGACACATGTAGGGGGTCCGTTGAGGTCCTCTGCCAGATTTTTTTATGCTTTAATACTCTTCAGCATTGTAGCAAAACACTGTGTCATTCAATAGGCTTTAAATAAATAAGTGAGTGCGTATTCATGCACCTGATAGACAGAAAATTATCCGATTTTATACAGCATACTCGGATCTGGAGATCAGATCAAGTAAACCGGTAAAAAAAGAGCTGATTTTTCCTCAGTAATTGTAACTGTAACAGTAATAGTATAGTATAGTATAGTATAGTATAGTATAGTATAGTATACCAGTTACCTGATTTCAGACGGGTTTTGAAAAATATAAAAATGGTTGCCAGGTCCAGTTATTCTTAGAAGATTCACTTCTTTTGGCCATATTTACATAGACCAGGTCGGGGATTTTCGGGTAGGATTTGACAACCCTGAAATGAACTATGAATGAATATAATGCTACTACTAATTATTATTATATTACTACTAATAATAATCTATAACTCAATTCAATATATACTCTTTTGCTGTTTAATATTACAAATGGAAGTTTACGTCACATCTTTCTGTGAGATTATTATCTTGTTGCAGAGTAGAAATCTGATTATTGCTTGGCTCAGGGATACCCGCTTTCCCATTATCTGATTGCTCAAGTGCATGTAAAGATCAAATGCTTCTTTTTTTTAGTTGTCTAGTTAAGTTGTATAGGTTGCTGAGCTAACAGTGCTTAGTTTACAGATGGTGAAATTAGTTAGTTAGTAAAGCTGTCTTTAACCGCAACCGATTTCCGACGTATTTCTAGACTAACGTCTAGAAATTAAATCGAATGGCGTAGACTGTGAGGCTGGTGGTGTCTGTATTGTTCTTACATTGTTTACTACATTTATTGACCGCACATGGCCAGTAGTTTATCATACCTGGCTACATGGCGTAGTGAATATGTGAACTCTTTATGGCATCTTTTTGACTGTTTATGTCAAGTGAGTGACATATAATGATATAATGTCCACTTGCGCATCGATAAAAACAAGATATTATCGTAGACGATATAAAATTATATTTAAAAAAAGATGCGTAATAAGAAATGCACTGTAGTGATACAGGGCTGGTTATTGTGATTACCCTCACCCAGCATTGCAATGGACTTTTTTTTGGAGCCAGTGTGATCCTGGCCTGGATAAGCAGGGTTAAAATGAGATAAAAAAATAATAATGGAAAATTTGTCCGAATGTACAGTGTATTAGGTTTACAGAATGTGACAAATGAAACGATGGTGACCTCTGGATTGACGGAGCACTTCGGTATAGTTGGTATTGATCTGAGTTTATGTTCTGAAGATACATAATTGCTGAGTTTGCTGCCAGGTGCTGTGGCCTTATAGAGCCCATAGGCGTTTGTCGCTATCCTGTGCACCTAAAAATAATAGTATGGATTAGTTATATGCTGTCCCTCATTCTCTACATTGGATAGACAAGACCAGGAAAGCAAAGATGGGAAGTCAATGTATTATCTTCTGCATGTCGGCCCCGTGCCAAGAGACAGGGGTGAATGTGTCTTGCTCTTCCCCTTAACTAGGCATGTGCTATTGCTATGGACCTCATGGGCCAGCTGGAGGTAAACAGTGACAGTTTTTTCAGCTCCTTTCTCTTTCTTAAGCAGAGCTCATGAATTACTCATGACTCTTGTCTCCTAAAAAATGCAGCATGTTTTAGAACAGCCTGCCTTTGTCCTTGCTTGTTCATGAGGCTTGTGTGGGTTATATTTAATTCAGGAGGCCAATTGGCCAGTGAGTGGGGAGGAGAGCATGACGGGTTGACTGTGGATCTGAATATAAGTATTAGTGTTTCTGAAAGAGTACGTTTCGGGACTGGTTGACATGCCAAACAAAACCCTAGTTGTGTATTCAGTCCTAAGATGTTCTGTTCAGCACATAACACTGGATCAGCCTCTGTGTACCAGTCAAAAGACAGATGTATTTTTACTATAGCGCTTTTACTATGGAACATTGTTTCAAGGCCGTCTTGCAATTGTAGACTCTCTTCTATCATCTAAAGCCAGTCCCAAATTGAGCAATCCTAGCCCTTGTGGAAAGACTGAAAACACAGCGGAAAGAAAAAACTGACCAAACGGGGGTACCTCTGTTCTACTGGCTCCACCGCAGGCTCCACCGCTAGACCTGTCAGAAATTCTGTGTATGTGTATGTCCCTGATAAGTCAGAACAACGAACACAAGATGCCACTGCTGGGAGTTGGAGGACATGGATATGTAACCCAACACTGATATTGATCTGCTGGTCATGATGGACCCTGGTGGAACAGGACGGTGGTGAAGTGAGGTCAATTAGATTGCACCTCAGTTATACAGGTGTGAAGCGTTTCTTTGCACAAGGGCTCCTGGTTCATGTCTCTCTCTGTTTTACCAGACAGGAGTTCCCAGTTTATGTGCATGTCTACCATGGGTCTGTGGAAGCTCTGATGCCTGACACAACAAACATAGTAGTAACTCATAGAGTATATGAGTTAATGTCTCTAAAGTGCTTTACAAATCTGCAGATTTACATCTAAAACTGCAATACAGTGCACCAGAACTTCTTTCAAAGGGAGAGGCAGGACCTGGACAATGTCCACATCTCACTTGGGGTGCTCGGAAACAGACAGCATGGTTCCACGTGGGACAAGAAATGAGTTAGGGACAGGATATTGAAAACAAGTCCAAAGAATATTCTACCTGGGCTATCCCGACAGGAGGCTTTACTGTGGCAAGCGTCATAGAAATTGGTATGGGTGGAATGTGTTGCATGAACTCTGTCCATCATGAAAAGTGCCTAGAGTGAGAGCATCAAAACTGGATTGTCCGGGTCTGGCTGTGCAGTTTACCTCAGTTGACTCTGGGCAGAGTTTTGCTAGAAAACCTGGCAAAATTGGCCGTTCATGTGGACGCAAGTTTGTCCCATACCCTGAATCTAACCAATGTTGCGGATCAGTTGGTCCCAATGTTGGCGTATTTGTGTAAATACGATGTTAGTTCGCAATCTCTCCTTGGACCCAGCACCCCGATCCGTGGTTGAAGGACACATGGTTCGTTACGCCTACAGATTCAGCAGCTTCCTTCACACTGTGACCTTTGGCACACCCAAATGCAATCACTACTTTTTGCCAATCCTCAACATTCGCATTGCGACCCATTTTTCACACATTAAATGAGACATTGCCCTGTACCACCTCTTCTCAATCTATAAAGCCTGTCACATACCCCGCACATATTTATCACCCAGTCTCCCTCGTGCAGCGCCATCAACAGGAGCTTGAATTTACTACCACCTGCAAGGTTTTTAACTTTTTGGATGGTCAGCTTTTAATTCCTTGTATTGACATACATCACTTCCAAATATCAAATCACAACTATTTTAAAGTACATTTTGGGAATGAGCCAGATTCTGGACCTATTCTGGGTCCAGATACTGATACTGATCCTATACTGGCTTTGTATTTCCCATTTGGTGCTGGAGAGACAATCCTTTCACCATGTGCTTAAGCCAAGGTGAGACTCAGGACAGCTCTGATTGCCACAGTAGGCCTAACGTTTGAAGTGAGGGGATTACAAAGCGATTCTGGAAAGACTGTCACGATTTTATCCCAACTTCGAAAGTTCATCACCGACTGTGCTTGAAATCACTTGAAAATCGCTTCGTTTAAAGCCAGCGTAAATCGAATGTGAACGTTTAGCGTTGTTTACCAAGTTAATCTTCTTCTCGTCCTTGAAAGGGAAGGAGCTGCTGGGCAGGACATATGTCAGAGTAGCGCATGCTTCTTTGCCTTCGGTTCTGCCACGTCTGGGTCTGTGGGGTCATCAGTTAGCCCAGTGAGATGCATTTGAGAACATCTGTGCAGCTCAAGCACACACACACACACACACACATTCACAAATGGCTGGAATGGCTCTTTTTCTCTGTGTGTACACTGTCATGGAGAATAGCCTCAGGGACTCGGCGGACGCTCTGTCAGCGCCGACCGCAAGGGAATCAGTGGCTTGGTGAGCCAACGGCACAAGTGCAAGATTGAGTAAATGTTACACTCCGTTGCTCACATTATTGGTACTTGTCACTATGGAAAAATCAAAGAGGCAGTCTTCCATTAAGCGCATGTTCTGCTCATGCTGTTTTTAGAGCTTTTGCGAGTTGTCTTTTGTTCAGTTTTAATAGAAGGAAGGTTACGATTCATTAAAGGATTCCTTCAATACAATGCATGAGATTGCTGCATGTAAGTCATTCCAAGAATGGGAGAACTGGTCAAGAGGTGGAAGCATGGAAGCGTTGCAGAGTGAGGAGGAGGAGGAGTGTGACAGATTGTGCGTGGCATATCAGGAGCAGTGTTCGTGATGGTTGTGCTACGGTATGTGTATGCGTTTGTCAGTCCGCGGGCTGACAGATGACCACTTCAAACGCTGCCATGCGATCTGACAAATGAACTGCTTCGAGAGATGGTCCCCCCACCATTTGTCCCTGTTGGACAGATTTGAATATTCATACTTCAAACCAGGGGGTGGACTTTTCAGAAGTTTGGGTGTCCTCAGAAGTTTGGGAGCCTTTGCATTTGAACAGATGGCTGCCCTGGTGGAGGCCCTGCATAGATATAAGATAGCAAATCCACATACAAAATTACAGAGTAGCAAACAAGCTCAGTTTGTCTATGCCCAGTTTGATGTATTTAAGCGCTGAATTGACGTCTCGTAAAGCCCCAATCAAATTTTCATTCAATTTCCATTTGCAAACAGTGACTGATTAGATTAAGCCTTTACCGTGCTGCATTATGCTGATACTAATCTACAGCGAGGAAGAGAAGCACTACGTTAATTATTCTAGTCTGTTATGTAAATTGATGTAACGCGTGAGGTGGTGAATGGGTGTTTTTTTTTCCTTTCGCTGTTTTCAGAAGCCGTTGTCAAAGCAGGCAGGTTAATGAAACACAAAGACGCGCTAATCCCTGGCAAATCCATAATTATTGTTGACTGACTGAGGGTAAAATCAGGAAACCTTAAAGACACTGAAACAAGAAACGCGGAAATATTAGGAAAGACGTGAGACAAGTATTTTATTCTTGATTTGTTTGCTTTAGCATCATTAGCCACATTACCAATGGTACATATTTACATATTTACTATCCTGTATTTACAATATAAACCACAGTTATAAAGTAACGGTATTTAATAGTGCTGGGTGACACGACCTCAAATCAGCGTCATGATTCATTTAATTGAACGATTATGATTATGGTGATTATTTTGTTTTGGGATACATCACCCCCATCCCACACCACACACACTCCCCTTGTAGCACACAAGCAGTCAGGAGCGCCATGGAGTGTGGTTTCAATCCAATGCAGCACAAGTCTGGAAAATACGCTAAATAAAAGAATTAGATGTTGTTTTATTAAACAAGATCATCAGAGAAGCAAATGAAAAGTCAAAGAAAGTTGTTCGATTACGCAAATGAGAGCAAGATGATATATTCATGGGGGTGAACAGAAGCAGGTCAAACTGGACGAGAGTGCCCAACATTGATTGTTCAGTAGGGTGTATGGTCACCTAAGAGTGCCAAAATACCCTGCCAGTGATGGAGCATGGACAGGACCAGGTTGTCCAGCAGTTCTTGGAGTCCTCGTCATATTCATTCTGAAATATCCCCTTATTTTTGTGAGGGGTGTACTCTTTAGGCTTGTTCTCGTTGGTGCGTCCTATCACATGCCCGCTGTAAATATAGGTGGGAAGTGGCATTCTGATTCATGTACTAGACTAACCAAGAAAGCTACAAATAAATGATGTTGTGGTGACACCACATTTGTTTTACCACAGAGGTTATTTTTACAGCAACAGATTTTGGGGCTGACGTGAAGCACCGAAAAAATCCACATTTTCTTGTGGTGGTGTAGGAACTTAGGTAATGGAATCCAGCATTCAAATCCCAGTACTCCCACATCTATCCCATAACTAGCGTGAAGCGTTTCTGTGACAGTTGTAGGTCTTTTGTCCATTTGGAACGCTCCAGATCCAGACCAGGCTTTGTTACACTTGTGCATCGATGAGCTTCAGGCACCAACTCCCTGTTGCCAGTTAGTCTGTCCATCTGAGCGTTCCCTGACCTCTGCAGTGGCACTGCCGTGCCAAGTTGGCAAAGAACCCTCATTGTTGTTTCCGCCCGCTTCATTCAACAAATAATTTGACTGGGTTCGAAGTGGGAGTGCGCGGTTAAGAAGAGAGTTCATAATTGATAAGCTCTGGAGGCACGGATCTAGGGGATGAGGAAACCGAAGCTGTTACTTAAAGAAGCAGAGAGCTGGAGATGAGCCTTTAGAGTTTAGAGTACAGGAAACGTGCAAAGCTTTTTAACTTTTACTATTATCATCTCGTTAAGTCGTCCAATTTCCACCCACAGTCTGAGTCAGGGTCTGGAAGTGAGAGCTAACGTGTACCACCTCCTCTTTACAAATTGCTGCTCGAGCATAGTGCTCTTGAATGCTAATTACCTTATTCTGCATACGTTGATTGAAGGTTAAGAGAAGAATGTCAGCTTGCCCACACAGAGAGCAGTTCCATTTACGCTATTTTAGACTCCCGGGCATGCATGGCTGTGACATAATTAGGTCTTGAATTAGTAATCTCCTAGTGACACGGTGACCGCTTTACTGTAGCACCACTCAGGGACTCTGTCGTGTATGGGAATGCATGACATTGTTTAGCTTTTTCATCTCACTATCTGTTATATGCAGTATGCTGTTGAAGCGAATGGTAAATTCAAAGAAAAGTTCATTGAAAATGGAAGTCATTTGTTGGGGGAGACGGTAGATAATGTAATTAGTCAATGTGACTCATTTTTGGTGGTTAGAATCCGGTTCAGGGTCACGATTTACCGAGACCTGTATGGAAGCACAGGACTCAAGGCCAGAACCAACCCCTGTCATTGTAGGGACTTTATATTAACATAATATTACTGTACCCAATGCTTAATTTGTAAAATATAAGGTATAAGTGAAATATAAGTGAAAAAGATCTCTCAGTACCAGTAAAGAAAGTGTCCCGACCAGGATGTTCCAACAAACAAGTGTCCCTGACCATTGTTTCTGGTTAAAAATGGATATAAGAGAGTACACATTATTTTGAATGAATATTCTTTTTATTTAGAATAAAAAAGGAATTTCATTCAGCTACAATAGACCATGTTTATTCAAGTCCTAACTAATACTAATAGATGTTTTAGTCATTTCTGGCCATTGCAGGGAACTGAAGCTTTGGTTAAAAAAACCTACAAGAAAATGCGAATTGCTGTGTATTGTTTGCGCTTCAGAAATAAACAAGGATTGTCTTTTATCACTAGAAAATCGAATTGTAAACTCCACATCCTGAATCGTAAATCATGAGCAGAGCGGATCGTTTCTTCACTAGTAGTTGATGTTAAAATCCCACTGGAATGCTCCTTCAGTGCACACCTGTCTCTTTCTTTTTCCTTTTCCCAGCTCTGAGGGACGATTTCCGACAGGCTCCGAGTGATGTGGTGGTTGCTGCTGGCGAACCTGCTGTACTGGAGTGCGTACCGCCACGAGGTCACCCAGAGCCCAGCATCTACTGGAAAAGGAACAACGTTCGAGTGAGCGAGAAAGACGGCAGGATCTCTGTGAGTCTCCAGTACCCCATTGATTAGAAGTTGAGGAATTAGAGGAGGAGGGGAGATGCTGATTACCAAGTGCTTATTAGAGTGTGACCCATGATCAGCCTCGACATCATCAGCTGCCTCTCCGTGTCGTCAAGAATAGCTCGGTGCATGGGTGCTAGGAGCCACTCGCGCAACAATTTGTGGCTTTTTAGCACAGGATTGTAGTTGACAGGTGTTATTGTCACTAACATGACATCCAAATCAGGAAGCAAATTGCTCTGGAAAGAAAAAGCGCTGATTAAAATGGCCCAGGGCTATTTGTCGTTTCTCTGTGTGGAGAGAACACGTAGCTGTCAGCAAGCAACGGAATGGTGATTGCTTTTGTGGTGTTTCAGGTGCGTGGCGGCAGGCTGATGCTCTCTCACACCCGGAAGAGTGATGCCGGCATGTACGTGTGCGTGGGCTCCAACATGGTGGGAGAAAGAGACAGTGATCCGGCTGAACTGGTGGTTTTTGGTGAGACCTTTGCTCCTGATCCTGATGTTTGCGTAGGGCGTGAATCAGACTCTGATTCTGTGTCTGTGTGTGGACAGAGAGGCCGGTGTTCATCCGCAGGCCAGTCAATCAGATCGTACTGGCAGAAGAGACAGTGGACTTCCTGTGTGACGTACACGGAGATCCGGCTCCTACCATCCGGTGGCGGCGCGAGGGGGGAGAGCTGCCTCGTGCAAGGTACAAGATATAAATTCTCGGTTTTGAAGGTTTATGGCAGTTAAGGCAAGAATTTAATGGGTAAAATATGCTGTCTATATGCAGTCTATTATGGTACCAGCAGCAGAAAGCAGTTACTTAACAGACACAGAGGTGGGTAGAGGAGCAAAAATGCCACTCAGTAAAGGTAGTATTTCTTTTAAAATGTACAGCTAGCAGTTCAGAGGTTAATGGAAACTGTAAACAGAAAGTGAAACAGACATTTGACCTCATAAGACAGGGGGCAATACATAAAGCAGGAACAGGAACACAAAAGCCCGGGAACAGTACATAAAACAGGAACAGGAACACAAATATTCAGGAACAGTACATAAAACAGGAACATAAACACAAAAGCCTGGGAACAGTACATAAAACAGGAACAGAACCACAAATATTCGGGAACAGTACATAAAACAGGAACATAAACACAAAAGCCCGGGAACAGTACATAAAACAGGAACAGGAACACAAATACCCAGGAACGGTACATAAAACAGGAACACACAAGTCAGGGAAAAGTAGATAAAACATGAACACACAAGAAAGAAAACCATACATAAAGCAGGAACACACAAGTCAGAACACTGTACATAAAACAGCAACAAGAAGACACAAGAGAGGAAACAGTGCATAAAATAGGAACATGAACACACAAGACAGGACAATACATAAAAGAGGAATAGAAACGCAAGACAGAGAAACAGAACTTGAAGCCTGACTGGGACAGACAAACTATAATGCAAGAGCAGGAATCAGAAACAAGCATCAATAACAGGGCATAGAAACAGGAACCATCCGATAAGGCAAGTGAGGTGACGAGACAAGACAAGAAAGTAAACAGGAAGAAGGATTAAATTAGGGGGAAGCACAGCTGGCTGCTTTCCATGCAGCTCCAAGATTAAGATCATCTTCAAACGATTTGCACCATTACAATAAAACAACAGAAGTATTATCAAATAATGTTTGTGAGGATGCATGGGGCATTTTTTCTGATTCTCCAGGGTCTTGTCAGACAAAGACTTGTGCGTTTCTGTTTCTGTTTTATGTACTGTTCCCTGGCTTGTGTGTTCCTGTTCCTGTTCCTGCTTTATGTACTATTCCCTGGCTTGGGTATTCCTGTTCCTGTCCCTGTTTTATGCACCTCTCCCTGTCTTGTGTGTTCCTGTTTTGTCTACTACCCCCTGTCATGCGTGATCAAGTGTCTGTTTCACTTCCTGTGTCCAGTCTTGTGAGGTGTACAGTTACCATTTAACCTCTATACTGCTAGTTGTACGTTTTTTAAAGAAATGCTACATTTACTGAGTAGCACCTCTGTGCATTAAGCACTGTTAACTGCTGGTACCTCCGTCATACTGATAATGACCTCCAAAAATGCTGCAGCCGTCACAGCTGTCCAGAAACTCTTGACAAATATTAAACGGTTTAAGCGTTGTCAGGGATGTTCTGAACTTGATGATCATTTAATAACAGCAGCTCGGACAGAAGCGCCTGTGCCGTCAGTCAGCCTGCGCTGTGTGTAATGAATAATAATGTGAACGCTTAAGGCTGTTTTTATCACTAAGGAAAAGCCTTAGATCTCACCCTAAACTAACATTTGTTACAATAAAGGTGTTATTACTCCGCGATCACGGCCATGCAGGTTCTGCACAGCTACAGCTCAGCCATAAGGCTTTGGACTCTCTGCTGCAGCACAAGGGAACAGTTTGCAGTATAAATCACTTGTTTCAGAAGTGACGATGAGCGTAATGATGTGCAAGCCCGTGTGAAATTGCTCACACCACAAAGCTGTGATTTTTATTTTTTTCCTTTTCTTCTTCTCCCCCCTCGTTTTGCTTTTTCTTGGCCGCCGCAGATTCGAGATCCGCAGCGATAACAGCCTCCGCTTGGTGAAGGTGCGAGAGGAGGACGAGGGGACGTACACGTGCGTGACGGAAAACAGCGTGGGGAGGACCGAGGCATCGGCCACGCTGCAGGTCCACGGTACACTTTCAGGCGCGGGAAGACGGCGAGACGCGAGACCACTTTGCTCCGCTCGAACACACACACCCAGCTTCTAAGGCCTAACTTGTGTGGTCGCTCTGGCACTCATGAAATATAAATTAGAAGTGGGCTTTCATGGGTTTATGCATATGCTCAGCCTTGATTTCCATTAAGCTGATCTGATTATGGCTCTTTCAGCCTGTCAGATGCCATCAGTGTTATCTGGATGAACTCAGACGGAAGGAGTGTGCTCTTTCTCCGTCACACGCATTACATGCGGCTCGCGCTAAAGCATATTGATTACTAGGTCTGACAGCCATTAGGGAAACAGTGTAATTCAACTGATGGAAAGCGGAAGTAGAGTAATAATAGAAAAAGACACTTTCAATAAATAATTATATATATATACTGTCCCGCCAAAGCACTACGCTTTCTTGTAGTGCTGTTTGTTTTGTTTATTTGACGTCGCTGTCGGCATCAGTGGCCATTTCAGCGACACGCTCAAGGTTATATCAGAACTAGTTTTATACTCACGCATGTCTTCGGACTGTGGGAAGGAACCAGAGAACCCGGAGTAAGCCCACGCAGAAACGGGGAGGACCCAGGCCGCTCTAGGCTGGGATCGAACCCAGGACCTTCGTGGTGTGCTGCTCACAACGCGTTCCAATTAATCTGATTTTCCCAAAAGCAAAAATGTTTGGTAAAAAATGTTTGTCTTCCCGGTGGTCTGCGTGGTTTTACTCTGGGTACTCCGGTTTCCTCCCACAGTCCAAAGACATGAGTTACGTTAATTAGGTTCATTGGTGTCTCTAATAGTGGCTTGTGATACGATTAAAAGGCTTGCTGTGTATCGCTTTATCCGAGTGAATAGTAAATGCTTTTAAAAAAGACTGGAGCCTGTTCTCCTTTTCAGTAGATACCTCGTCTTTGTGAACATCTTTAGAACCCTCTGCTCAGTAAGCCCTGCAATGCCTTAATGTCCTTTGGATTATGGTTTGGCCCTCAGCACATCTGTTGTTTTTTGATGTTCGTTAAATGAGAATATCCATCCAAAGCCAGACAAAAACCTCTCTTGACTGAGCAACGAGTCAAAAAAAAACACTGCCACTGTCATCCAAAATTTATCCTTCATGGAGCACGGAATGGCAAATGAGGCGTGGCGGTGATATCAAGGTTACCGTCTAAATATTTAATCCTTCAGAGGAAGATTTTGGGATACGGCTCATGAGCTCAGTCTCTCAAACCGATGTACAGCGTAGGTTCTAGTCTCTGCGCTGCAGCGCTGATCCACGTACAGGCTGTTTCTGTGTAAACAACGAGTGTAGCATGTACTGTATGATTAATGATCAATGAAAGATTCATCTGTGTGCAATTTACAAGTGGAAGGTGCAGGGGGAGAGAAAGGGGAATAATGCACTTTCTAGCAGTGAAGCTGTGAAGCCTTTGCCATGGGGACGTGGGGCAACCAGGGTGCAATCTGGGGCCAGATTGTCCATGGAGAGACTGGGCTCTGCTTCGACATGCTGGAGATATGGGAAGTGGGGAGCAGTGATTTTGGATGCACTTTCTGCTCTTTTATGTAGATGCCTGATGTCTCGAGCTGACATGGCGCTGCATCCATCCAGGGTACTCTCCATGGTTCAACTGTAAGAGTTGAAGTTCTTCAAGAAGAGCATATATTGCTGTGCTTTTCTGAGGATGTGGCTTATATTTATTGACTAGGGTCCCTTAGCTTTACAAACGTGGTGCCATGATGCCCCAGGGAACAAGGGTATGAGATGAGACCAGGTTGTCCATGATTGTTTGTTCAACTTGTTGGAGATGTAAGAGTTGATCACCAATAACTCTGGATGCACATGTTTTGAGCTATGGTGTGCATTCCAAAGCCATTCACACTTTAAGGATGCGGCGGATATATAGCGACTATGTGAAGAGCACGGGGGCTAAAGCGCCTACTAGGAGGTGCTATGATGTTGCGGAAGCCTTGGCCCCAGGGAGGAGGGGAAAACAGGCTGTGAATTGAGGCCAGGTTGTCCATGATGATGCCTGTTTGGCATGCTGGAGATGTGGGAGGAGAGAACCTATGATGTTGGATGCACTTTTTACCCTTTAATGTAGAAACCTGATGTTTTGAGCTGTCAGACCACATGGCGATGCTTCCGGTCAATGCACCCTCCGTGGTGCAACTGTACAAGTTGACCAGAGTGGTGGTGTGCATTCTGAAGACTTGCAGCCAAACGTTACTGTGCTTTTTGAGGATACTGCTGGTATTTACTTACTAGGAGAGAGAGTCTCCTAGCTTCTCGGCATAAGGAAGGGGCTTCCATAATTTTGCAAAAGCCTGGGTGAGATTTTGCCATTTTTCATATCTTGAGCTGTCAGACCGCGTTGTGACGAACATTGTGAAAGCCATTGATTGTCTTTTTTTTTTCAAACGGAATTGCACGGGCTTACATTGTTTAGATATAACACCAGTTTGGAAGGCACGTCAGACGTGCTGCAAGGGGAGTTGTAGTCTCTGAATAACACCATCTTATTTAAGATTGGTCTTGTGGTATTGTGAAAGGCAGTGACCCCTGCTGCACACCCCACCACACATTTTAAAAAAATCCGGATCGCTGTAGTTGTCAGTTTCTCGACACTACATGATTCCAATCCTTTATTTGTGTAGGTGTTGTTGGTTCACTCTAGATTTTCTCCTTTCTAACACTCACGCTTGCTCGCCGTCTCTGCCTCGGCATGCTAATCTGCTGTGTTTATACGCCTGCTGTGAAATTTCTTGAGCAGCAGGATAGAAGCATGGTTATCAAAACAAAAAGCCTACACAGCCCTTGGCTTGGTGACTTATATAAAGTAACAGGAAAAATAGCTGCTATATTTGTACAGAAAGTCCTCTGTCTCTGGGGTATTGGTTCCAGGACTCAGGCACGTCCTCCCGTATACTTGAAATCATCTCTAGATTACTCTTAATACTTATTATACTCGATAATTTGCCTTGCTGCTTGCTCCTGGAATAGCTCCATGGGAGCCACTGGGTGTGTTCACATGCATTAAATAAATAGATAACTGCATAACTTGATCAGATCTGATCACTGAGTTTGCTTGCACTTGGGTAATCAGTTAATGATTCGGGCAATAATTGGATTTCTACTTTGCCACCAGCCAATAATCTCACAGAAGGATGTGACTCTAATGAATTGCGTAACAAAATTCTTCATTTCCTCAAGCATGCAATGCATTTCAGATTCTCCCAAAAGTATTCGGTAGATGTTTAGCTACATTTTATTCCAGAGTTGCCAGATTCTTCGAGAGAAACAAGCAATACTGTCTATAGAAACAAAAGGCGAAATATCTTTCTAGGTGACCTAGAAGGTGCTGCTCGCTGCTCCTGGGCTTTGTTTGCGTGCATGCACAGCCTGAGAAACGGATTGAAAGCAGACTAAGGCTGTACATGCTCTGAAAAATCAGATTACTGAGAGAAAAAACATATTTGACCTGTAATCTGATTTCTAGATCGGGGGAAATCAGAGTACGCTGTGTACATGATCACTTGAATACTCAGAAATCTGATTATGCATAAACATACTCACTGACCTAATGAAATCTTAACACGTAAAACTGCCAGTCCATTTCAGTTTTCGCTCGCATGATCATTTGTGTTGTGCTGCTTCCTTCCTCTTTCCTCCAGTCCCACCACAGATCATTCTCCAACCCCAGGACCAAATATCAGAAAAGGGCCAGACTGCCACGTTCCAATGCGGCACACGGGGCAACCCACCTCCGGCGGTTTTCTGGCAGAAAGAAGGCACTCAGGTACAGCTTCCCAACATGCAATGCTACGCTTTGGTTTTAAACGCCACTCCAGGCTAGCTCTCTGTATTATTTGCATCAGTGACATCAACTTAATCAGTCTCAGCTCTAGATGCAAATCTGTTTTATTTCACTTATCGCCTATTTCATCCGTGACTCATTACATTTTTTGGATCTCGACAACAAACCAGCAGCTTCTCAATGAGCTTCCCTGCCTTTCCCCGCCAGAGCTGATTAGCTGTGTTTGTGCTGATTGCGCTGAAGAGGTGTATTAACGCATCGGTTCGTTTGGGATCAGCATGCGATGAGGCCGATCGTTGTTCCGAGTGGCCTTCAGAGGGGCATAGGCGATGCTGAGGAGCATCACATGCTAGAGCTCCTTCTTCAGACCCTGCCTGGTGCTGTGTTGGCTACTGCTCTATAAATAGACTCCAGGCTGAGGGAATGAGAAGAAAGCCTGAGGGAGGAGAAATGCAATGCTCTTCTTTGTGTTGTTGCTGTAGACGTCTAGTGAAGTCAAAATTAGTTGGTTTATAGCCAGCTTTGAGGGGGGGGGGTGTTTTGGGGGAGCGGTTATGCTCAGCAAATGAGAGCGGGAGCAAAGCCGCTCTATTTTCAGCGAACAATCTATTTTAGGTATGCAGGGTGGGCCGTCTGTGCGTAATTGTTGTTTAGGCCCGGTGTTTCGACGCAGGATGTGAAATAAAACATTAATGAATTTAAAAAGCAGAACGTCAGCAGGATGCTTATATTGCTGTTGCGTAAACTTGTAGGAATCTGGGAAATCAGGCGGCACAGCAGGCTAATACGCTAGCCCAGAACTGGGGTGAGCTCTGTTAGTGTATTCCAGTTAGTACAGGGTGAGTCAAAGGTCACGGAGTGAGTCGAGAGCCACAGCAGACTTCGGGTGAAGCATCGTGGACTTTTCACAAAGGCTGTCAAAACCATTGTTGAGGTTTTTCCGTCGGTAGTGGTCTTCAGACGATCAGTTCATGGCTTGTCATTCACAGTCCTTAACTGCCAGATGGGATCTGTCACTGCTGTAGCCCATTAGCTTCAAGGGTTTTGATGTTGAGCATTCAGAGATGGTCTTCTGCATTGTAACGAGTGGTTATTTGAAGTAATGAACCAGTCTGGCCATTCTCCCCTGACCTCTGTCATTTTTCCCAGAATGCTTTCGCTTTTTTAGACCTTTCTCTTTAAACTATAGATGGTCGTGTGTGAAAATCCAGAAGATCAGACATTTCTGAAGATACAGTTTGAACATTAGTACCTCCTCTTCACTATGTCTACATGCCTAAATAAATTGAGGTGCTGCCGTGTACTGCATATATGCAAGAAATGACAAGCAGATAAGACAGATCTGCTTATTTGTCGCATAGATGCTGCTGTTTCCAGGACAGCCCCCCTCTCAGCTTGGACGCTACTCGGTGTCCACCAGTGGAGAGCTGATCATCACTGATGTCCAAAGTGAAGACTCTGGCTACTACGTGTGTCAAGCCATCAGCGTGGCAGGCAGTACCATCTCAAAAGCTATGCTCAAAGTAGACCCTGGTAAGTACAGATATTCCCAGCATTAGACAAAGGTATGGTTTAAGAACCATGACTTGAACTGTAGTGTGACGGCAGCTCTGGCCGATCACTTGACACTAACAGATTTGCTGTTCTGTCATATATCAAGCCCCCACCTCGAGGGGCATGTAGACTCCGGGACAAATCCTTAGAGAAACGAGAGTGATGCAGCGAAACGCAACTCTGTAACAGACAGATCATGACTTGTTTGGGCAAGAGCAGATTCCTTAGTTTCAGGGCTCTCATCACGTGACGCCACCAAGGGGTTCCCAGCAGACTTTGCGTTATTCTCCAGATAAACAACATGCTTGGATATTCTTCTTCAGACTTTTGCATTCATGTTGGAAGCACAATATTTGGTGCTGCCAAGCCTTAAGATTTGTCCTGGCCAGCCCAGTTTATTCCGCCATTTGTCCAGCGTCCTACCTAACACTTAGCACTTTAACGCTTAACCTTGTGCTTGCTGCTCAGCTCAACCCAGCAACTCCAGACAAGCAGTTCTCATGCTGCTTTTGCTTCCAGATTCAACACAGATTTCACTTTGTCCTTGGTTGTGGGACCTTCTAGGTTTAACGTTCAATACATTCACTGGCATTGCAAGCATTTCATCTGGATGACAAAGGTATGGATCCCTAGACCTGTCACACGATATCGAAGTAGACGACCTGACTTGTCTTTCACTGGCATTTTTTCATCATTATTGCTGTATGATCTTCCACCACCAATAGCCATACTAAGCCAAGTTGAGGTTTTGTAACCAGAAAACCTCACCGTAGGATTACAAATCCAGACTGGGATTTGAACCCACTTTCTCAGCAGCTGTTGGTTCCATCGGCTGGGTCATCCCTGTATATCTGAGCTCTATTAGCTCTAGCTCTATCTTGTTTGTCGATAAGAAGCCATCCAGTGAAACTTTTTTAAGGTTTAGATTACTGAGATTTTGTCATTCCCTGGACTTGATCTCCCAGAATCCCTATCACATGCCCATATCCAGGGAAGCCTCTGCATTCCAGCATCCCCATTTACTACCAGTTAAACAATCTCAACTGTCCATGTCTCCTCTCATCATGAGGTCATGCCAGTTAAGGATTTGGATTTGCATTTATGCCATTTAGCAGAAAACCTTACCCAGAGCGATGTACAACTAATACAATCTCACAATGAGATAAGGGTCTTGTTTAAGGACCCAACATTGAGAGCTTGGATGTGCCAGGATTTGAGGTGAGGTGTGACCTGGTCCTCTTGCAGGATCTTATCTACTAGGCTACCACATGCACTTTTGCCATCAGGTCAGCTGCTCTTTTCGTTCCACCAGTTTACAACCAGGCTGCCATTTTACCACCTTGTCTTTTACATTGTTTGATTGACTCTGGACTGGTACTCAGTTCAGTAATGAAACCTTGAACCTGAATCCCTGTGCTCAGCTCTTTGGGTAAACGCGATTGGACCCGTTATGTTCTCGTTATGTTATGTGTTTGAGATTGCGTTACTGATACTACGCTATTAGCAGGAAGCACTAATGAGACATCTGGGTGAATTATCTGCTACACCTGCAGTTCCAGTGCTATTGGTATAATTAGTTACTACACATAAACAGTGGGAGGAAATAGTGCGCCTTCAGGTTTCTGGAAAATCAACCTGGAGCGTTTAATGTTTGAAATGTAACACAGCAGGGTCTCAGATCTGTCCCTGGCTTCTGCTGTCGTACTAACATGTCGGTGTGCTTTTTCCACAGGCTGTCAGAAGCACAGCAGAGAAATCTCCGAAAACATTCTTGTTTTGTTTGTCCTACAGGTTCTGCTGACCTGTTTCTTCCAGTCATTCACCAAGGCCCTGTCAACCAGACCTTAGCGCAAGGTTCCAGTGCTCTGTTCCATTGCCAGGTAACGGGCAACCCTCCTCCAAGCGTTAGGTGGGAGAAGGGCGGCCAGAGCCTGACTGCAGATGGTGTACACCTTAACCTGATGGAAAACGGCACTTTACACATCAGCAGCCTGCAGGTACTTTACAGCTGTTGTTTGCTTTCTTTAATCAACTGGGAAATTAAAGCTCTTGGGCAGATCTTCATCTTAGTGGACCTTTTCAATTGAGTGAAAGGTCCTTTAAACGCCCCATCCTGTGGGTGCTGCTTCTGTGTCATGCTATTGGCCTAACCCCTGAAGATACTCTGAGACTCAAAGGTTTGGTTGAAGCCCCTGGCTAGGCAAATACATACGGACAAAAAACAATTACCTAATTTCAGCTTTTTGGATATGTTTTGGGGGGAACCAGAGCTCCTCTGATGGAACTGGGTCTGTTATTGCCTCACCAAGGGCTTCCCTCTTCCTGTGAGTTTCTGCAGAACCTCAGGTTGAGGCCAAGACAATGGCAAAATTATCAATCATCTTAGCATGGCATCCTAAACCCCATCAAACATTTATGGGGGCACTTGAATATCACAAGATTCTCTTTGGAAAACTTTTACATTTAATCATACAGAGTGACTACAGGTACTGACCAGGTCCAACCCAACTCATCTTCCAAGATCTCACTAGTTCTAAGTGTGGTAAGCTCTGCACTGTACAAGCTCAAATGCATGCCAACATACCAAATATTAATGCACTCTGAAATATATGTACTTATTTTTTATTTTTGAAGCTGATTAATTTTGTGCTGATTATTTGATTTGTAATGCAAAACTGTGTATTATCCATTCATTCATGTATTATCTTCCGCTTAATCCACAAGGGGTCGAGGGCCAACAGGTGCCCACTCGGCAACTCTGGGCGCATGGGCAGGAACAACCCTAGACAGGGTGCCGATCCATCGTAGGGCGCACACACAGTCATGCACACAGTCACACCCTAAGGGCCACTTTTAGAGACACCAATTAACCTAACACGCATGTCTTTGGCCTGTGGGAGGAAACCGGAGTACCCAGAGTAAACCAACACAGACATTGGGAGGACATGCAGGCTCCGCACAGAAAGGACCCGGGCCGCTCCAACCTGGGATTGAACCCGGGACCTTACCATGCTGCAATACAATACAACATTGGATCAATTCAAGAAAATGAAAAAAAAAGAAGCGTTTCCAGTAGTGGCCTCAGAATTTTGGCTCTCTACTTATTTCACTGAGATGCGTCAGCTGGAGTTTTAATTACTTTACCGCTGCTTTAGCGTGCGCAGTTTCCATCAGTGCATCCAACAGAAACTTGTTTGTCAGCGTTTGCTATCAGACGTCGCTTTTGCACCTCGGTTCCAAACCGTAGGTTCAATCAAAACTCCATTAAGCGATAAAAGTTCTATAAGTTATTAACGACCCTATTTAGAAGTATAAATAATTTCCTTGACAGGTTAGTGGTCGTTTTTTTTCTCCCTCTTGCCTCTCCTGCCGTTTTCTGCTTTGAACACAGTATATAGGCTGTAGTAATTAATTCAGACTGTCCGTGATTAATGAGCTTGGTGAGTCTAATTAGAAACTGTCAGCCAAAGAAATACTTTTAGCTTTGTCGCCGCAGTAAGGTTCAGTCACAGTGGTGAGCAGTCTATCGCGTGCTCAATACATCGGCGAACTGAAGCGAATCTGTCATGCCCTGATAGCCGAACATAAGAGATGCATTGGCCTATCAAACGGCGAAGATACCGAAAGAAAGCTATTCAACAGTAGACTGAAAGGCTTACTCTTGAGATCTGCCTTGAATACCGATGCAGCGTTTCGATACATCCTTTCGAAGGATGTCGTACATGATCGGTTACAGACTGCTGCTAATTAATGGGATTTTTATGCAGTGACTCATATTGTTTTTATTTCCCCCAACTGCCTGCTGTAAGCTTCACTGGCTTTACCTGATGCCTGGTTGTACTTTCCGTACCCTAGATTTTATTTGGGAAATAAAAACAAATGACTATGTGTTGGAAGCACTAAATAGTTTTACGTCGTCATCAAGGTAAATAACCTCAAGTATCTAAACAGTCTTTGCTTGGTTACTTGGATCCACTTGGATCCCTTTAAATCCCATTCGATGTTTTTGCGTTTCGCGAGCACATTTTCACAAGTTTCACTTTTCCGCTGTGCTCGTACAATCGGCCAGCGTGGCCAACGTCATGTGTTCTGTATCCACCAGTCTCACAACCAAAGAATTAATTACAAAACAGTTACAAAACATTTGAGCTTTGTGACATGGCTGCTGGAAGCGGCAATCACGCCACGGTACGTTGTGGTCAGAAAGGGATGAAGCACCAGTTGATACGTGGCTGGAGGTTTATTAATTTTATGTTGTTTATGCCAAATGCTGACCCAATCAACTGAATGTCACAGAAAATGGAGCAGTTTGAACTTGAAAACGTCAGGTTTGTGTCAAATCTGACGATCCATGTTACCTGGCATGATCTTACAATATTCCAAAGAGCATCTCCTGGTGTTAATGAATATTTGGCTTTATCTGGTTTTAAGTGCCCCCATAATGCAGGACACGCTTGAATTTAGCTGACTGTGGCAGTAACTATAGCAGTAAGCGCTCCTTGATGTTCTTTGGTCTTTATTTAGTTGTTCCTAAGTGTTAAGATGTGTTAGTTTTGGGCAATTATCCTGCTTCTTCAATAAGATCTTCAAAAAGACCAAAGCAGACATTTTCACTCTTGGTCTTTTGGCTTCAACTCGTCAGTCCCAGTTTGGTGCTCAGGTGGAACAGTGGTCTGAGTCAGCGACCCAGACCCGAGTGCCTTCATGCCAGGTCGGGCTTCACGTACATTGTCTTTAACATGGGCTAAACCATGAAACGAATAATTAGAATAACTGGACCATTGTGCATGTATAAACCCTCTCCCTGCCTCATCTGTGCTGGAGCAATTGCTGACCTATTATTTGCATTTCTCATTTAGTGTTTACACAATTTCTGAAATTGCCTGTATTTTTACTTTAAGTGGACTGGATGATTTCAAGCTGTTAGACCGGGTCATGGACTTGGTGGAAAAAACATTTGTCAGTTTTTTCAGTGACCTCTAGCTCTCAGTAAACAGGCCATATCTGCCCAAATGTCCCATTTGATCCGCTCCATTTGGACACGGATTGCCGTTAGCAATTATCTCTGTCTGCTTTCATCCATAAAGTAAGATTATTTGGCCTCTTCTGTTGCTAGGAGACCGACTCTGGAATGTACACGTGTGTAGCCTCCAGTTCCATGGGCAAGGCGACTTGGAGCGGCACAGTCACTGTGAGAGGTGAGGGAAGTAACAAAACAACATTATTTTATTTCTCTTTCAAATGCTTTTTATATTGCTCTGTGTTGTGCTAAATATAAATCAGGACTGGAGAGCTCAGACTTAATGTGTTATGGCAGTGTGTATTGGGTGCTGCTGCACAGCTTCAGGGACCTGCAGATTGGAATGTTCTCTGTTTTTTGCACAGCAATCAATTTCCTCTCGCCGTCCTGCTCCCCACTAAGACATGTACGTGTGTGTATGTGTGTGTTTGTGTGTGCGTTTTACAGACCCAGGGACATCGTCTCTGGTGCGACTCTCTCAGGCCCTGCAGCTTCCTGGTCCTCCTCTGAAGCCCATTGTGACGGACGTGAGCCTGAACAGTGTCACGCTGACATGGCAACCCAATCAGCATGAGGGAGGTGCTGCCGTCACTTCCTACGTCATTGAGGCTTTCAGGTGAGTGCAAGGACTACCCCAAAAATGAGTTTCAGGGTTTCACGATGTGTGATCGATCATCTCAGTTCATGTCTTGGTCTGGATTTCACCTGTGTGGAGTTTGCATGTTCCCCTGGTGTCTAAATGGTTTTACTGGAACTGTTTTCAGACATTTCTAACGATTAACAAACACTATAAGTCTTCATGGGCTTACATCACAGGATTTTCTGCATCGTTTTTCTCGTTGCAACAGCCACCTTAGCAAGGCTTTCGTTTCGAAACAGGCCATGTCAGGTTTATTTATGTAGTGCTTTGTAGTAGAGCTCCGTCTCTAACTAACTAGGCTCACAGCCCCAACTGAGCAAGCCTAGGGCGCCAAACAGCAAGGAACAAGGAAGAAACCTTGGGAGGAAAAAGACTCCTGACATCCTAGATGTATTATTTAAGAATTTTATTGATTTAGATTAGTAATCATTTTGTAAAAATAAATACAGTAGGTTAACTAAAGAGAAAGTTTAGATTACTGAACATGATAAAATAGTAAATATAATTCAGTAGAAAATAAGAAATAAATTTGACTATAATAGTAAACATAATACATGTGTACATATGTAAAAGAAAAACATATGAAAGTAATAAATATTAGAAATTACATTGAGAATATAATATAATAGAGAATGTAAAAATAGTGAACATCAACTGAAGTCCGACATCAAATAAATAATGCAGATAATGTAATGAAACTAAATATAATAATTCACTTATGTAATTATATAAAGAAAAGTATAGAGAATATAAAAATGTAAAATATAATAATAGTAATAATAAAGTAGAAATTAAATACTATGATAGATAATATAATAAAAAGGTGAACATAATTGGTCAAATTGAGAATATAGAGAATATAGTACAATCGCTGAAAAAATAAAGTACAAAAATAATAACTGAGCTGATATCATTAGACCATGTAATACAATCAGTTAAATAGAACATTTAAAATTATTCACATTTATGGTATATAGTTGTAAATATAATACATAAAATAGAGAATATAAGCGATTATTTGGACTAGCATAAGTGTAGTCGTTTTGGTGCATCATCTGTAAAAGAAGCAGTAATGGTTTGTTTAAAACCATCTTAACAAACTCTGGTCTCATGAGGTCATGAGACTGCAGAATTGAGTTTTTTTCCTGATTCAGCTCAGAGGCTAATTACCAAGCACTGTTTGCGAGACAAGCAGGATGACTTCTGCCTCTTATTATGTAGCTGGGTTGTGTATTCATAGAGAGAGACACTGTTTCCCTGTGCTGTTCAGGTTGTCTGGCAAAAAACTGTAACAACGATTTAGGTTGTGTCCTAATACTGATACACTACAGGTGTCCTGTTTCCTGTTATAATACTTAGAATACCGTTAAAGTGAACAGATTTTGACCGGGCCGACGTTACGCAGCATCTGCAGTTGCGAGTGTTTATTTACAAATCTTTGTGGTAGCAAACAGTCCGGAGAGGCTGGGAAGATGTAGAACAGTGATATAGATAGAATGAATCCAATCTAGGCCATAAACAACTCCGTTTCGGGGCTAAAATCCAAGATTTCTTGAAATCCAGTAATGGCCTTTTCTCAGAAGTAACATGCTGTTTTAATATGATCACGATTTCGTTATTCAGATTTTTTGAGTACTTTCAAAATTGTCTATTAATTACCGGTACGGCTGCGGATGGCTTTCAGGTTTCACGAAGACAACAGAGCACTCGTGCGGCAGAGCTTTTATTTCCTTTCCTATCCCGTTCATCAGATGTCATTGTGTTAGCTTGTTCACCAATCCTTCACCGTGGCCCTTATTGTCGAGAGGTCTCATTAAAGTGATGGCTGTTGGAGAAAGTCCATTCAGAGGCTGTCATGGCAGATGGAACTTTAAGCTGAGCTGACAGAGTGCAGGAGAGTCTCAGCAGTTCTTTCACCACTCAAATCCCCAGGTCAACTGCTGTGTGACCGACCTTTATTGCTCTTTAACTTGTGCGTTTGGGTCCAAATGATTCATTATTCACATTTACAGTAGAGTGGTGTTTGAAGAGCTAGGCTTTTAACCCAAATGATCTTGGCAGGGTGGCAAAGTGCACCTCACAGCTCCAGAGCTGGGATTGAGTTTGGGTTATCTGGCATCTCTAAAGTATTAGTGAGTGTGTATGGCACCCTGTCCACGCAACCTTCGTAACCCTGAACTGGGTAAAGCAGGTATGGAAGGTGAGTGAATGATGAGCTAACGCAGTTTTTATACAGAATACTTCGGTCACCTGCCCCACTGTTCAAATACTTGAAACCTCATAAGGGGTTTCAAGCATGTTAAGGAATTGTATGTCTGTCTGTCCTGTTTGATATTGCTGATAATGACACTTACTGACAAATAAAAGCATCCAGAAAGAAATGCTGAGAGACTTTTAGTGGGGCAGTGGGGAAGCTCTATTACGCCCTCTTGTGGGAAGACCCAGTCTCTAATCAGACACCTGTAATCATTTGCATTTCTGCCTTGCAGTAAGGTTTTTATCTGGATGCATTCTTTTTTGTCAATGGGTGCAATATGGTGATTTTGAAGAACGTTATTATTCTTCAGAAGAAAGATCTTTGCCTTTGTCTTTGAAGAATGTTAGTTATGCTGGGTTAAAATAACATTTTTGGTGTTGCACTGATATAGAGAGAAACACTCACGTTCACCAGTATGTTCACGGAGATATCAGCGAGGCTAGGAGCAGAGGCCAAGTCATTACTTAGCTCTGCTCTGACACCTTATTAAGGATGTGCCCTGATTTATAGCATGGCCTCCTCACCTTTGTGCACACTCAGTGTACCTGCAGACCTCGTTGACCTTATTGGCTCTTTGTGTGCGGATGGAAGTGCAGAAACCTTTGCCGTCCTTCGTATGTCCCTTGGAATGTTCTTTTTTAGACCAAAGAGTCAGTGACCACTGAGGATCTGTTGAATTATAGACTCGATATGTTCTTTTGTTTCATGCAAGGACAGTGTCGGAATTTCACGTGTTAAATACAGAAAAATGGAGCCAAAGTCAGCGTAGACTATATGCCTCTAGATTGCGTTTATTTGTTGTGTGATTGCGTCATCACCCAAACAAGGTACAGTACTGTGCAAAAGTCTTAGGCCATTATTAGATTAGATCTTTATTAGAGCCAGAATATATAGGAAAGTTGTATGCAGTGTTTAAGAAAAGTCAGATATTCTACAGGCTACAGTGGTAAATATTTAGTGTGACCTCCATCACGATCCACTCTGACCCCTCGGCAGTAGAAAGAAGCTTGATTATGAATGGTATTTTTCGAAGGGTAGCAGTCACAGTACAAGTTTTCTCAAAAAAAAAAAACTTTTTCATAAGGGGAACAGGAAAGATCGGAATGAAGACTATTAGAAAAGTGTTTTATGGAGTGATAAAACCTAGTTAGGAGTTTTTTGGGTTGGATTTGTTGACAATGTGTTATACATACAGCTATTTTAAAAACAACAAGTCGAATTTTCTAAGACACCACATTTTTCACAGTGCTGTATGTTTTTAATGAAAGTAGCCTCAAAGCCAGCTGTTGGAAATGTTTCCAAACTCCTTTGACCCTGATCAGGATTGGTGGGCTTAAAACAGAATTATTTTCTGTGTTTTTAAAAAAATATTTCTAACATATACACCTATTTGTGTTTGTTTTGCAGCCAGTCAGTGGGGAGCACATGGCAGACTGTAGCAGATCAGGTAAAGCAGGAAAAGCACACGGTGTCCGGCCTCTCCCCCAACACTGTGTACCTGTTTATTGTCCGTGCAGCCAACTCGTATGGCTTGAGTGACCCAAGTCCTATCTCAGAGCCTGTGAGAACGCACGGTAAGTCATGCCATGGCACCTAAAAATGACAGCCCAAAGCATGGATAATGGTTAGATTCCATTTTGGAATTCCAGTGCTTTTTCCAGGTTTCTTATGGAGTTAAGGTCAAGGTTCTCAATCAAAGTGGACAAACCAATTCTCTCTGGACTTTTGTTTCAGGCAAAAGGGTAATGAATTGACTTGTTGGAAGTGGAAACCCATAAATGTGCCATATTGAGGGTCACTGGGCCATTCTGTTTGTCTGCAGAGAATCGAGAAATGGCTGCTTTTTATTATAAATGTTGCTGAAATAGCAGCGCTCAGAAATCAGAAAGGGTGTCCACAAACTTTTGCCTACATACTGTTGAAATGTAACACTGGGCTGTTGGTCACCAACATGTCGTTTTCCAATTACAAAATAGGCTGGTCTTTTAATCGTCCCATTTCACTCTCAGATTGACTGTATTCATTTTTTTTACAGTTGATCTGATTAGTAATTAAGCATCAAAATATAGCTGTGTTAGCATACAACAAATCGGCTCAATCTTAGCAGACCCACAGTTGGTGTACAGAAGATAGGAAGTCAGCAGGCTGGTCTCAGACAGCTGGCAGCCTAATTACCCAGAAAATAACTCTCACTGGTCACAAACAAGTGTAATTTTAGGATGCGACTCGTGATTTACAATATATTCTTACCGATTTATTTATTTATTTCTCCTAATTTGTTCCTGCATTATGTTATTCGTGTAGGCAACATTAGCTCAGAGGCTGATTACCCCATAATGTTGATTATCTCCTTGCGATTGCTTCTAGGATATATTAGATGAACAATTCAGGATGCTGAGTATGAAAAGTGTTACACCAGGCACACCTGTATAATACACCTGTATGAATGGCTATAATCACTAGCCCTTTTAATCGAAAGCACCAGCGGTTCTGATAATTGCTCATGCTATCAGAACTGGGCCTTGAAGCAATAGTTGAGGATGTTTCTTTCAACATGTTCCGATTTCTTCACGTAGACGGCTGAGTGCATGTGCACTGTTTACCTGGGGAAATTGGTTTGTCCATCCAGCCATTATCTTCCACGAACAGGGCAGGAACAACCCTACGCGGGGTCCTAATCTAGCACCCCTAGGGCAGTCCTGCACACAGTCACACACCAAGGGCCACTTTAGAAACACTAATTAAACTAACATGCATGTCTTTGGGCTGTGGGAGTATCAGGAGTTAACCAAAGCAGGCACGGGGAGGACATGCAGCCTCCACACAGAAAGAACCCGGGACCTTTTTACTGTGAGGTAGCGGTGCTACCCACCGAGCCACTGTGCTGCTCCTGTATTATTTGTAATAAAGCTTTTCTGTTGAATGAAAAAATAAAATGTAAGAAATATATTAAAGTAATTGTTAAACAAAATAATATTAGATAATACTATTCAAACGTTACATTTAGTCAATTAGTATTCCAGAGCAGCTAGCTAATCCAGAGCAGCTTATAGAATCGATATACCCTTTCAATCGAATCAGTTGTGTATTAAGGGCCTTTCTCAACTTTTATAAAGCATGTCACACGAAGCGAACATTGTTTATTGATTTCAACACAGTTGAAATATTTGTGCAACTATTGTCGCTTCACTCTAACATAGATTTTTCTCTATATCGCGGGATTCTGATATATGATTTGAATTACTTTTGCCTAAAAAATGTCAATCCATCCATCTACAATGAATTAATTCTATTTACATTATTCTTTATGGGCAACATTTGCTCAGTACCTGACATTTTCGGTACACGACAAGCATTCTGGAACAAATTAACAACAAGAACTGAGATGCCACTGAAGAAAATCTAAATAAAATGCTTTATTTAGATGTTAAACAGCACCAATGAATAATTGCTGTTTCTGGGGTTTTTATTCAAAGAGCGATTTGAATAAATTCACCAGAAATGTTTTTTTGTTCTTTTCCAGTCCAGAGAAACTCATCGGCATGATTGATTCTCATAAGGTGACGGTCTACAGATGCAGCAGATAAAGCTAGGGTTAAAAAACCTGGAGCTGTCCTTTAACTTGCCTGTTTGTAATTGGATTGCATTGATTACAAAAATAAATGACTGCCTATACACCCAGCATGTATGACAATCGGAATGGGTTTAAATCAGCTTTTGATACAGTCTGGATCACACTGTTAGCAGATTCACACAGTTAGGGCATCATTATAGGGAAACAGCCTATTTCACAAGATGCTAATGTAACCAGATTATTGAGAAAAAACAAACACGCGAAGAAACCCTGCATAAAAATGAATAGCCTAGAGCAAGCTTGGATACTGACGGATTTGTGGGTCTTTAAAATTATGTTTTAATTGAATCCAACTTTTTTTTACATTGTCCATTTCAGTACTTGGTCCAAACCATTGACCGTGGTGCAGTGATGACCAGCTAGCAATGTAGTAATTAATATCCGCATGACAGCATAATTGCATGACAGAGAAGAGCTTCCATTAAAATAATACAGGCCGCACTGACCATTTTCAACCCTCTATAATGACTAATCACAGGCTTCGTGCAGCCTAATCGCACAAGTTGAGCTGAACAACAAAAGCGAATGCGCAATAGAAAGGAAAAATGGTGGCACTGGTAAACACGAGGTGAAGTGGCATTGGCGTTTTATTCAACTACTATCACAAGAATTACAGCTTGATTTCCACTAATAAATGCTACGTCCCTTTGAGCGCTCTGCAAATTAAATGGGGGGGGGGATAAACCACTTTTACTATCCATCTTACGCCTATAATATCATAATTTTGGCCCAACTTTTATGACGGCTAATAACCCTTTGGGTTTTATCTCATCCGTTCGCGCGCCGTCCATAATCTACTGCTTTTGATTCAGCTCAGACTCGCACGGCTAAATGGTTTTTCAGCAGCTTGAGCTACCCTGCTAAGCGAGCATGAATGAACCATGAGGCAAACGTGTGCTTTGTAGGCTAGAACACAATTCATGACGACAGCGTGAAGCAGACATAATGATCAACTGTTCCTTCTGGATAGTTGCGTTAAGTCTCGTAGTGCTATATAAAAACTCTCGGCAAAAAAAAAGCAGCGGTTGAGAAAATAGCTGCAAATGGGGCTTTAGGGTTTTGCAATCTCAGCGAGAGGTTTATTCTTTTTAAACAATCCCAAACAACCGAAATAAACAGGCTCTTTACCTGAATACGTGCGTAATTACAAGACATCTACATGACTGAATCACTCATGGATGGCATCAACAGTTGTGAGGAACTTATAGCTACAAAACAGCATGTTCTTTTCGTTTAAATTGCTTCTTTCCAAGTGTTATATGTGTTTTTCAAGTGATAGTGTGTGATAGTAAGTTGTACTTTGTTACATATTTTCAGTGAGTTAAAAGCATAAAAGTCTCAGTGGGCACTTGGGTGGCACAGTGGGCAGCATTGGATGTCTCATGCACGAACAGTTGGCTTTGGCTAAAGGATAGAGATCATCTCCCTCCACTGGTGGCCCTGTTCAGGGCGCACACATTCCTGAGTCCTATTTTTCCGTAATCGGAATGGGTAACATTTTGGCAGCAATCACGACACATGCTTCCTGGCTTTATTAGGTACACTGGGTTAGACCCCCACTTGCCTTCAGAACTGCCCTCATTATTCATGGCTTAGATTCAATAGGGTGCTGGAAACATTCTTCAAAGATTAACATTAACCCAGCCGCTGCAGATTTGTGCTGATATCCAGTACCACCACATCCCAAATGTGAGATCTGGTGACTGTTGAGTGGAGTGTCATGTTCGATGAGATGAGAAGATTCGCTGAGATGATTTGAGCTTTCTGATATGGCCTAAATAAAATATGGTACACTATGATCATGAATGGATGCACATTGTCAGCAACAATGCTGTGGCGTTTAAACATTTTCCAGTTTGTATTAAGGGGTGAATTAAGTAAAGGACTAATTAAGTGTGCCAAGTAAATATCCCCTACACCATTACACCACCAGCAGACTGAACTGGGCCGAATGGATCGATGCTTTCATGTCCAATATGTTGTATCGCGTTACTGAGGCCTCTATAAGGCCGAACCAGTTCTGACCATTCTCTTCTGCCATTGATATCAACGAGGCATTTTTACCCTGATACCTGCTCTCACAGGTTTTCAGACCATTCTCTGTAATCCCAGTAGAACAATAGTTTCTGAATTACTGTGACCAGCCTGCCTGGCTGTAGTACCTAATAATGTGGCCGGTGAATAAATACAGTGTTCCCTCGTTTATGGCGGGGGTTACGTTCCAGAACCACGAAGTAGGGACGCTATATTTATTTGAGTTTTTCTACACTATTTTAGCTGTAGAACCTGCAGAACTTTGGGTGGCTTCGTAGAGCTTAAATGAATTCAGTCTATAATGAAACTTTCACAAACAGCGAACACAAAACCGCAGATAAAAACTTGTCATGTCGGCAAGTAACGACTCAGGCGGGCGATGCTCTGGTCTTACTTCTCGTTTTTGGTGAGTATTCATCCGCTGAGTAAATATGCGATTGTAGTGTTTTTAACTGTTGAGCTGTTAAAAACTTGAAGTACGCTGAAGTAATCCAGCGTTCTCTTTACTTAACACTCCATCCGCGCTGTATTTGTTCCATGAATATTTTTTTGAAAACCCGCGATGCACCGAGTCCGCTAAAGGTGAACCGCGAAGTGGCGAGGGAACACTGTTCTTCAAATTCAGGCGCTCAGATTGCCGGTAATATTTGTGGCTAAAAATGTAGCAGTCTGGTTAGGTAAATTGGAATGCAAAAACTGCGACATTAGATTAGGTTTATATTAGTAGATTTGAGCAGTTTTTTGGCAGTCCCAATCTAAAAATAGCCACGAAACATTAACATACTGCATAATTTACACCAACACCTCATCCTTGACGAGGACTAACACCAGAGGAGACTGAGAATCAAGTCCCAGCACTGTAACGGACCTCAGTGCTTTAGGCTTCTCTGTGCCCTGAAATCATCCAAGCGATAATCAGGGTTAAAACATGGGATTCAAAAACAAAACCTTGCAGGTTGAAGATGTCAGTTCTATTCAGTAAAATATCTGTCATTACAATTCTATGATACGATAACAATAATTTTCTGTATCTAGCATTAGCACCCAGCTAACAGGCTGGCTAAATAAGTAGCTGCAGGCATTCTGGGGGATTTTTGTAATGTCCTAATAATAGAAATCGTTTACATAAATGGAGCTGTTGTCATCAAGATGAATTCATACACCTCATGTGTCCAAGAGCAGTTAGAAAGGCGTGTGATATCACGATGACAGGTGGCAGCTGTGTGTAAAATGTGGCTGTTTTATTTACCTTCACTCCAAGCTTTGACACTGCAGCTGTATTTATGTTGTGTCTAGCTAGCTTATTTACATAGTGCAGAGACGTGAAAGCTAATCCCAGTGCTTAGGGAATGATAAAATGAACGCGTCAGCCTTTATTGTTCATTAGCCATATAATACATGCACTGCTAAGAACTACTTCTAATTAGTCAAACATCAAAATGTAATACAAAATGTACATAGTTGATGCGAATCAAGAATGAACTGAGACTTAGAATTTAGGTACAGGCCAAGTATTCTGCTATACCCAATGAGAAATTTTAAGATAAATATGTTTGGATTCAATTTTATTTTATTACTAATTTAAATGTTATTACTGATTTAAATTATATGATTTACTTAATTTTACTATTACTTTAATATACATTTAAGTATTTATTTAATTAACATCTAGGCCACCCATGGAGTATGGTTCCAACTTTTTTTTCCACCAGAGTCTACATGATACCATTTACATACAAGAGCATTTAGTATTGGGGTTAAGTAGGTTAATTTGGTTAATTATTAAAGCATTAAAGCATTGTCTGAAGGGACGTTATGTGGCACGTCTGTTCTGACATAGCCAGTGCTGTCCCCATCACGTTTCAGTAAATAACATTTTTCACCTGTTTGCCAAGAATGATATAATCTCACATAGGAAGCGGGATTTCTGATAGAGAACTCAATGTGGCGCGCGCGCGTGTGTGTGTGTGTGTGTGTTTGTGCGCGCACGATTCAGATGGCAATCTCGGCAGTTCACCAATCGATCAGAGGCGTGTGCAGGCGGATTTAGCAGAGGTCACAGTGTATCTGCATCCTCCAGAGATTCTGACTCCCACCAGCATACAAATCACATGGACTGTAAGGACGCGACAACATCTTCTGCTTATCGCTCACTCAGGTAGCTTAAAAAACACTGCACTGGCTAAGTATGCGTGTCTTTGTGTGTGTGTGCGCGCGCATGCGTGCTCGTGGTGTTATTTCAGGTCACGCACGAGCCTCCCTACATACAGGGCTACAGGCTGCTGTACAGGCCGCTGGGCAGAGCTTGGCGGGTTCAGGACATAAAGGCAGGCCCCAAGCACACAGCCACGTTATCAGAGTTACGCAGAGGCACCGAGTACGAACTCAAAATGAGGCCATACTTTAAAGAGTTTCAAGGAGGCGACAGTGAGCTGGTTGTGTTTCGTACCCCAGAGGAGGGTAAGGATGCTTTATTTTTAATAAATGCTTTTTCTCCTCTTATTTGGTGTCTGTACGCATGTCCTGTAGAAATCCTGTTCTTTGCCCCTACAGAACATGCTCTGTGTGTGCTGCCGATTCCACTTCTCTAACACCAGCCAGTTCCCGCAGCTCTGAAGTAAAGTTGGGATCTGACTCTCAGCCAGTTTAGTTCAGGAGGTCCCTGGTTCCATTGCAAAAAATACTAAGCATAAAACGTGTTTTAAATACATGTTTTATGGTTGGCACATATGATTGGCACAAGGTGGGAACCAAACCTGGTCGGGGCACAAGCCATCTATCTCAGGGCCTGCAGTGGACTGGCATCCTGTACAGGACACACTAGTCAAATCAAGTCAAATTTATTTATTTTTATATAGCGCCTTTTACTACACAGCATTATCTCAAAGCATTTTTACAAATATACTGGTTTAAAGCCAACAGTCAACAGTTGAAAGGAAAAACCCAAACATTAAAAGGAAAAAAACATTAGGAGGACCAAGACACTTGCAATATTATATTTATTCATATTTGTTCAACATTTTTTACAATAAAACATCGCCTCAAAGTAGCTTTAGAAATTAATATCTACTCCCAAAGCCCTAACTGTGCAAGCCTAGGGTAACACTGGCGGCAAGGAAAAGCCCCCCCCCCAAAAAAAAAAAAAAAAAAAATAGCCCCTAAGGAAGAAACCTTGTGAGGATTGAGATTCAAGGCAGGAATCAAGTTCTTCTTGCAGCCAAGATTTTATGTGTTAGAATGAAACTGTTACCAGGTTATAGTTTATAGTATGTTGATACCGCAGCTACTTTCCCCAGACATCAGAATCGTCAGTTCCATTAATGCTTACCTGTGAACAACAAAAGTGTTGGTCATTTTTAAACCACAAGAGATATTGCAAATGTCTTCTTTGTTATGCTACATGATTCCTCCCATTGGAAAAACATGCCCTTGATCCAGTGAGGTGGCTTTCAAGATGGCAGATGGCAGACATACCCCAAAAGATAGGCCCCCTTACCCATTTCTTGCTGGGGTATTCAGATATTTTATTTTCCTTTTTGTTTCAGATATAAAAGTGTGTCCTGTGTCTTTGTAATCTTTGTAATCTAAAGTTTAAATAAAGAGAATAAAGTAAAAACATAGTTGAAAGAAAAGATAATATAATACAAAATAAATAATAATTATATATATATGTATATATGTATGTGTATGTGTGTGTGTGTACATACGTGGATGTGTGTGTATATGTGGGTGTGTGTGCGTGTCTACATATGTGTGTAT